>JAHWFP010227984.1:0-10834 GCA_023313725.1 Lithobius niger
TAGGGAATTTATTCACCATTCACGGCCTTGAGAAGCTTAAGAATATCCTTGATTACCAGCAGAGGGCTTGACAGTTAACGACAGGGTTCTGTCTTTGGCCCACTCCTGTTTTTTTTTTTTTTGGTTTTTTTTTGTTCTTCCTTTTTTCGAGTACGTAAATCGAAAACATGGCGGCTGCCCTCGTAAGAGCAGCTATGGCAACCAACACAGGGAAGATCAGGCAACGAGACCCATAAAACCAGACACCAGGCTAGGGGCAGCTAAGGGCGATCACTGGGTAGCAGCTACAGCACCACAGTCCCCGACACCTCCATTCAACCCCCCACCCCCCCAAACCCCCAAGAAAATGTGGCGACGCAGCGGCCCCTAAAGTAAGGATGAAGAAAGAAAGAAGGGAAGAAATCGTGGTGCTTGCAATCGATGGCATCCGGAATCCATTTGGACACCGCGTCTTGCAGGTTTTGACACCAGAATAAATCTGTCCTGGGCTGATCCCTCTCTAGCGCCCTCACTGAAGACTGCGGCCAGGGCTTTGTTTCGCTTTTCACTGTCAACAAGGAAGTTTCAAATACCACCCGCTTTTCTCTACCGTTTTTCCATTTTTTTTTTCTTCTTCCCCCCCGCTTTTCTTCTTTCTTGTGTTTGATTTTTTGTTTTACTTGGGTGACTGGTTGTGCTTCTAGCAGATTGCGGCTAGACGCCAAAATCCAAGATTATTATTTTTTTGTCCTCTTTGTTTTGTTTCCAGATTCCTCGAGGGGGCTTCATACCTAGTTTTCTAAAGGTTTCGTGAAGATGATACTTTTAAAAATTGAGGGAAAGTTTTCACTTCGGCTTCTTAAAGGTGTGATGATGCAGCAGGAAGATTTCTGCCCTTTTGTTACTTAGAATGCCAACTTAGCAGAGTCATTGCACCTTGCACTAGCTGCATGCAAACCTAATGCGAGTAAAACCCGGAGTGTAATGCACAAAAATATCAAGTGGCCAAATTAGCGATTTAAAGTTAGGCTTTAACATCCTTTTAACCTTGTTTTAGGTCACCATTCTATGAACTATAATAATGTAATAATAAAAATATATTTATCGTGCAAATAGAGAACGACCGGTCAGGTGAGGGCCTGCTGACCCCTAATCACCAGCCGAGTTAAAATCATCAGATTTCTGGCCGAGGCAGGAATGGACCCAACTTGTCTCTCTCTCTGAAAGTCTCCGGAAAGAGCTGACCGAAAGAGCTTTGACAGTGGCTTCCGGCAGTGAGTTCCAAGCTAGAACCACCAGGACCTTAAAGAAGTGATGTCTACAATTTAATTTGTGAGTTGGGGTGATCAATTTTTTACAATGACCCCCTATAGTTTTGGTACTAGAATTCATTTCAAGTATCGATAGCTCAGGCAGTGTTAACCCGTGTAGAATCATGTAAGCCGGGATAAGGTCGGCCTTCAACTGAGCAAGCTAAGTAATTCCAGAATAGATAAGACGTTCATAAACCCAGTAGGATGAAGTGTTTGCAGGGCAATCATCATTAGGTAAAAGCATTGATATCAGAACCAAAATGGCTACCGCCAAACGCAATCATTAACTCTTAACTAACCCAATCCATCATTTATGAATTGCGATTGCGATTGCATTTATGAATTGCGATTGCGAGGGGGGAAGAAGAAAGTTTATAACAGCAATTTTGGCTCAGTGTCACGATTTTACATTAAAATCTACAAAAATCTCTGTACACGGCATGGGAGTAAATAAAACACAACGGTACAGCAACGAAAATTATACACTAAAAATGCTAATTTGGTAAAGGTTTATTACGTACTTATTATTGGAGTGGAGCTTCTTTTGCAGTGAACCATTCTGGGGTTCTTTGTAGTACCATCACGGAAAAACTACTGAACCGACTTTGATGACATTTTGTATGCTGACCAAGTACAACTGTGAGAGTGTCTTTTTTTTTCCCAAATCTAAACTCGGGTCTATTTTTGGACGGAAATTTAGAAAAAATCACTCGTAAATTGTAAGAAACAAATTATTAAAAACCACTTCACTTGTAAGAAATAGTTTTTGGTTTGCGTTAGTGTGGATTTCGCATTGAATAATGAGTTGTACAAACAAAAGAAACGAGGAAGGAAGGGAGGTAATCAAAACAAGCGGCTAGAGCGACTACCTAGTCGCATTCGGTCTTCTGTACAGTTCTGCTACTACCAATGGGGAGGCGCACACCTCTATCACACATTGCAACAGCTATCGCTATTATATAATCTAAAAGCAGTAACCATCAGAACTGCCGGTTAAAAATGTGTTAGTTTTTAAAATTATTTCAGATTTAAGGTGTATTTGTCAACTTTTAGGCCTAATTCTTACCTGGAGCTTTAATTTCTTCAATTTCGTAAAGCAGCTAACGGCGATTTGATTTGTATAGTAGGCCTATTATTTTTTTGCAACACGGTGCGCTTTCGGGCATTACAATGTTAAACGTAATGCGCAACGTAGCCTGTATAGATCAGTGGTAGTATGGAAGTTACGGGAAAGACGCTGTTGATGAACCCAGGAGCTACACGTAGCAACTTGACGTTGCCGTGGTAACGCAATTTTAGTCCTAATTTCATTTTTAGGCCTAATTTTGTACACTGCAGTTTTAATTTCGTAAGTAGCGGATAGGCCTAATGGAGACTGGTTCGATGGCAAGCCTATTCATTTATGCAACAATGCGCCGAGACTATTTTAAACGAAGCTAAAATGTTTTTGCTTTTACGACTGCAGTGTTATCCTTAGGATTTCAATTCGACGATCAAATGTTGTCATTTGATGTAGTTACGTCGAAGAAGTCTATTAGCTCTAAGGAGGTAACGATGTTTTAATTTGCCATGTTCTTTAACTAACTTTTAACACCAATCTAACGTTGTAAACAGTGGTCGTCAATATCTGGTATCGTTGCGAAGTTGAAAAAGGCGACGGACGGACGGACGTACAAAGTCGTTGCAATAGTCTTCTCAGCCGGTACGGCTGTACAGAAGACTAAAAGGAAGAAAGGGAGGAGGAAGGAAGGACGAAGTGGGGGAGGGGAAGGAAAGAGAGGAGGAAGGATTAACAACGTGGCACAGCTATCCCCCCTCCCCACCTCAGGGAAACTACTGTTCCCTTCCCCAGATATCTCTGTAATAACCACTGCACTGTGACATTGCGCGTTATTTGAGCGATAAGTCTGTCCTCCTGTCCTGTGTTTTTCAATTTTTGCAGGAGGTACACAGATCTATAATAAGACCAAGACTAGGGTTTGTTTAATATCTCTTTTACACTTTTAGCAACCTACATCACTCCACTGTGACTGAGGTTAGCGCTAATGACCTAGCTGTCGACGCGTCATTAAGCTTCTATCCCTCTTCCGCCTTCCTCACGTTACCGAAAATCGTTTTACGGCCAGTCGTTTTTTATTTTGCCGACGCGGTTAATTTACATTACTTTATCAATGCGACCATTTTACAGGCAAGGATGTTTTCCCTTCAACTGCTTTAGCGACAAGATTCCGATCATTCTGTCACCATGGTAACCAAAGATTAATCGTGCGTTGCTGGGAAGTTAAAAATTGGTTTAAGACTGATAAATGATGTTCTCTCACACTTGCGGTATGTGGCTTAGACCAGGAAACCAGACAATTCAATCATAAAAACAACGTGGAGGGACAAAGTTGACAGTTTTATCTGATAAAATAACGTGTGCTGGTTTTATCTGCGTTAAAGAGGCATGATTGGCTGGCGCTGCCTCTTACTGTCTTTCCATTGGCTAAATGCCGTTAGAAAATTATGATGGCATATTCTTAGAAACTAATGTACGTACACAAAGATTCGATACACGAAAATGGTTGATTGTCAATGATGGAAAAATACGAGCGCTGCAACATTTATGAGCTCCTCTTATCATGTAAAAAAAACTCTCCCAGCTCATTCGTTACCCGTCCCACCTACAGCACCTCACAACTTTAAAGCTACAAACAGACAGACCAGAGGGGTTGTAGAAAAGAAGCAGAAAAAGTAAGGGAAAAAGAACCAATTTACGAGGAACAAGTCCTGTCGTGTTGTCACTAGCTTCAACAACAAAGTCACGACATGGTAGTTATTTTGCCTTCACTTCAAAAACAACTGTGCCTTCACTAAACGTACACAGTTGACTTTTCGATGCTCTCTTCCCCCCCTTGCCCCTCTTGTCTTCTAAACTCTAACATCCGTAAGGTCGTCGTGACGTACAGGTTCTTTGTAGCAAAACCAAGAACGTAGTTGACTGTGGCGTTCGGGTTCCAGAACGAGACACGAGGCAAGAAGAAGTTCCATTTGCTTGGGTTGCTTGGGGGGCATGTTGAACACAGCAACTAGCCTAAGGAAGAAGACGTAAGGTAAATTGACTTTGTACGTAGTAATTGACAAAATGATGGTTGATGTGTACTGGACGTTAAATGGAGGGGGAAATAGGTGGCGGGGTAAGCCAAGGGGAATGGTAAGGGGGATGGCGTGAAGGGGAAGAATAGAGGGATTAGATAGGGAATACGTAGAGGTAAAGTGGAAGGAGAGCCACTCTTCCGCTGTGAACGTGTGTTCGTGATTGGCCCATTGGTTGAAGCCAATCAGGGGACAGTTTTCAAGGTTTTGCTGCGAAACGAAACACAACACAGGACGTGAGTTGGTAAAACAGAAAATATTAGAAAGTTGTTCATCTGTCGTCTTGACAACGAGCGGGACAAACGACTGTGCAATGGAAGACAGTTGGGTGACGGCAAGGGAGCCCTCAAAACATCAAGAGGGGGAAAGGGGCTCCAAAACTCAGTCACATTTTTTGGACGACCTTCTTTTTTGGGACGTGCCTTGCTTTGCCTAATCAGTATTTACGATCCGAAAAGCCTTTATTTTCATGGATTTTCTTCATGATTATGTCTACCAAAAGGGTAGGAAAGGCAAACAAAAGGGTAAAAAAAAAAAGTAGGAGGGGGGAAGTCTTCAGCTCCAATAGCCCCAATGTAGAGGCGCCCCAGTGATGGTTTATTAGCGGCCGTGTTGTTTTTCGAAACTGCAATAGTGCAATTAAAATGACTTAAATGTGGAACCCCCTATGAGGGTGATCGATTTTTTTCTTTTCTTGAATATTGCGCGAATATTCCGCGAATTGCAAATAACGGATGTTCTAGAAATTATTTTAATTGTCGCCAGGTATTAACAGCCCTATTATATCTCCAGATATGGGTGAGTTAACAATTAAAATTACATCGTTGTTATAAGCCATAATATATTCTCCACTGAGTTGCTATGGTGGTTTTGAGACAACTTCGTAGTGTCTGTAGGGCCATAAAAGCCAGTGCACTGAGGGAAGGATAAAGTCTTTTGGACCGAGACACTATTGTAGGACCGCGGCTGTGCAATAATGTCACGGTGCAAAAAAACCGTTAAAGCCTTTCACTATTGAGTGAAGGATGAAGCCTTTTGCAGCCAGACACATTAGAAGGACATATATTCAACAGTGTCTGCATCGAAAAGGCTTCATTCTTCACTCAGTGCATGGGCTTTTACCATTTGTAAAGGATTATATTTGCCTTAAGGGTTGAACTAGGACGTTTTCGAGGTGTCATTTGCTTAGAAACTATTTAGGGGTGACATTGTAATACAATGTGCTTCAGAACTCCCGATTCCCCTTCCCCTTTTACTGACAATGTGCTCCAGTTTAGAAAGCTAGAACTCTGTAAAAATGATGTGCCTTAAACTTGGAGAAAGACGATTGTGAAAGTTTTCAACAACATTTCTGTATTTACAACAACAGATTGCAGAAGAGACTGTGACAGATAGTAGAGAGCAACTACGGAATCGGAACTTGCCAACATCGCAGAGCTTTTCGAGGCCGTAGACAATAAATCGCTGTGTGAATTATTAGCCTAGCAACAGAAACGAACGACTTCGCTCCACATAGTTAATAGGTCTTGGACCCAGCTTTGGAGTCAGTGCCACAGTTGGCTGCAAACTGTCAACCTTCGATACTGGTGCAAGACGTGGTTGTTCTGGGTGAATGGGGGGAGGGACGGGAGGGCTAGTAGCAACTGTGCCATAAAACAAGGGTTTGAACCGCGAGTTAAGATAAGGAAGCGTTCTTCCTGTGTGATGGACGTTAGTTCAGTTCCCTCCTCGTCACTTCTTTACATCCTCTCCGTCGACTCAGCCTCTCACCCCCCCCCCCCCCCCCCGCCCCAACACACCTCGAAAATCCAACAACTTATTAGCCTGTTAGCTGCCTTTAGCTTCAGCCAGAGTTAGTTTATTGTCATAGTCATAAATCTTGTCTCTGTCTTCGTCGTCTTTAGGAAGGGTGTGGTGTGTGGTGGCAAAATTCGCTCCCACGCAAGAGGCTCGAAGATTACGCGGTGATTTCGTTCTCCTTTCTGCTACGTCATCAAATTTTAATGTTCTCGCTGTTTTCTGGCCGGTTGTCTGACATCTACCTACTACTTTTACCTGCATCGTGCCCCCAAACTCCATACTGTGGCTGGGCTGACTAATGCCGCTAACCAAATAAATCACCATCCCCACTTGTGTGAAGATTTAGCACACTGTCAGCAAAAATTAAGGGCGAGGTGGGAGGTGAAAATCAGAAACGGAACGGTACGGAAGGAAAAGGAGGGGTGTGTTGCTTTGCCGACTACAATACCCCAAACGAACATGTCGATGTTGTGATGCCTTGTAGCACTCCGATCTGGCACGTTAGCTTTGGAGTTGTATCGACATTACATTTGAGCTAAGCCAAAAAGCTTAATTGGAAGAATTCTTCTCCAACGAAAAGCTGAAGAACAGTTGGTTCTGTGATGGTTTGCAGTTAACGCCTGAGGATAAAAGAGATGCCAAAAATCAGTGCTTCTTTTTTTAGGTGTGGAAGTATCCTTTCCAAAGAGCAATGATCCAATCATTGTGGATTAAAGCAGCTACACCGAATCACATGAATGCATAACAACATAAAGTATTGCTATGAAAGTAAACGTCACATTTTAGACAATGCTACATTTCCCAGATATTGTTCAACAACCCTGTTCCCTGCCTAAAAAATGGGGGAAAATAATGCCCCGATAAATGCACGTCTTTTATGTTTAATTTTAAAATTTGAAATAATGGTTTGCGCTGCAAAGGACTGTGAGCTTAGGAGTCCTTACCAATGTAGTTATGAAAAATGTGATATTTGTGGATTGTTAATATAAATGTTGCCATCTGTTGGTGCTAATGACCTTGCTGTCGACTCGCCATAGTCTCAATCGCGGCCCCCCCCTCCCATATGTTGTCACAAATTCAGTTGAACTTGTTCCGCAAGATTTTTACAATAAATAGTTCTGAGAATTTAGTTGATGTAACTTGACGTGTCCACCAACAGGGCTTGCTTGTCCAACATGGTGATCATAGAAGCAGGCAACTTTTGAGAGTTAGGTAAAAATGGAGCCTTATTAATTATTGCAGCAATACAACAGTTTTTACAATGTTTCTTCACTTGTGAGTGCCACTCCCAATCAGAAAGTATTTATTTCGATAAAGACAGTATTGTTTATTAACAAAATCGTGTTTAAAGCAGCCAAATCGACCATGAATCTTGAATCTCGCATCAACTGCCATGTAAGCCAGATTTTCTTCCTCCCAGGCTCAGGGTTCATGGTAACTAACACAATTAGCTACTTCCCATAGTATAATCGTAAACAGTTTATTTCTTTGAGCTTAATGATTGTCGTGAAAGTTGTGGGACCTTACAACACATTCGTTTATTTCAATAGTGACTGCATAGGCATGGTCAGCTAAAACACATTTATTTTAAGGATTTACAGTTTAGTCTTATTTATTGTCATTACGAGATTTGGGTTTAGAAGGAACCAATCTTTAAGTAAGAATCACTGAAATTTTTTTTTATATTAAATAATAAAAATATTCATTTATGAAAAAAAAGTAAAGAACGGATAGGTCTTTTATTTTCTTAGCATTTATGAACAAAGCATGGATTTTTATTATGGTTTTTGCCTTAATGACTTCTTCAAAATCCGCAGGTTACTGTTGTTCACATAATTTATTAAAAATTAAATTTTCCGTATCCTTCACCAGCTTCTTCGGTAAAAATTAAAACCAAAGACAAACAGACATCAAAGTATGCTTACAGAAAGATGAAAAGCTCCACTTTACAACAAACCACAAAACGTGGCATGCAACCATATCAAAATGAATGGGGTACCTAGGTGGGATCTTGATCATGTAATCATGGAGGAGTGGGTTACATGATATTTTAAAAAAAATTATGAAAATAAAAATTAACTAAGACCCTTTATACTAATTTTATCCCCTTCGTATTTACATGCCTGCTGGCCATGATTTGTTGCTGGTGGAAGGTGAGGCATGTTGTAAAAGTGTTTGCCAAACTCGAATGTTTATCTTTGTTTTTAGTTTTTACTGAAGAATAATTCAGTGTAGGATACGAAACTTTTAATTGTTAATAAATGATAAAAATAATAGGAAATCATAATAGGAAAATACATATGCTCCAGGAACTCAAACCAAGTACTTTATGATTACAAATCCCAGTTCTTGTGTGAGTCGAGACAGTCGTTTCTCAGATTATTAGTATTTTTATTTTTATTTTCACAAGGTCGTTCACTAATGCTGATTGTTTCCTACATTTAAAACCCTTTATCTTGAAATTATTTTTGGGGGTGGGGGAAAGGAGATTTAAATTTATTTTATACTAGGCAAAGAATTCTCGGTTTGTGGTATACTATACTGACTATAAT
This sequence comes from Lithobius niger, assembly GCA_023313725.1. NCBI lineage: Eukaryota > Metazoa > Arthropoda > Chilopoda > Lithobiomorpha > Lithobiidae > Lithobius > Lithobius niger. The sequence goes on from JAHWFP010227984.1 coordinate 8,780, forward strand.
TATTTAGCTAGTATTCCTTACCATGGTAGCCTAAGATGAAGCCTCATCCCCTCCCCCGCCCCGGCCCCTAAGAGAGAATAGAGCTAAATTTTGAAATCGTGTTTCATAAGAGAACTTTGAAATTGGGAGCCCCAACTAGTAACATGATCAGTTTTTCTCTTACCTGCTTGTCGTTTTAGCACTCATCCAACTTGATTGTGTTAAAGTTGTAATTCAAACGATGGATTTTGATAACAAAATAGTTATTTTATCATGTTGAACAAACATAAGCGAGAGAATAACAACTGAACAAAACACGTGTTGTCATTTCTTGACTGCATCAATAAGATAAATATATACAAACTGCTTCTGATAAATGAAACAAGAAGTGCAGCAGTCAGTTCATTACCTAACAGCGCAGAAATGGGTAGTACTGCAAGAATCTGCTTACTGTGTATTAGTCGGTGCGATTAACTTGGCGAATGTTTTGGTGTGTTGACTGATGTCACTTCTTTGAAGGCCCAAACCATTCGGAACTTAGCAGCCCCGTTTACCAGTTTTGGTTTATGATATGATCTGCTTACTGTTAGGGATTTTTTTTTATTTTTTATTTTTACGGAACTCATAATTTATAGTCTTGGAATGGTTAACCTTAGCACATTGTCTCGCCCTGTCGCTGAAAAACTTCAAGGCTAGGTGTTATTACGGGATGAAGTAATTTCCTCTTTGGATATGCGTTTATAAGTGTGTGGGATTGACTCAACCACTTTCTATTTTAAGACTGATTTCTTTCTATTTCTTGCACTGATGTAACAAGCATCGATCAGCTTGATGTAGATTACCGTCCTGGGGCGCTATTCTTCCAAAATGATAGGACCCACTGGCTGGGCCGGAAAAATCCCCTCGAAGGCCACGAAGTATAAAATTGCAACTTTAGACATTTGCCAACAGCTTTGTGCCTTGGTCACAACATAGTAGAACACTTAACAAAACTCAAAAAAAGTGGGAGATCCACAATACACTGACTATTGCAGAATCGACATTGTGATCCAATATGGCGACTCTGCAAATATCAGGAAATTACCGATCTGCTGTTGGCAAATTGGCGATTTTTTTACAAACGATCTCTGGGTAATCAAATGTGCAAAATGTGGTTTTAATTGACGCAGTGATTATTACGCAATGCGATCAGTTTGATTGCATTCGAGTGTATTCATAAACGGACCTCCGCTCCAATAAAAAAAAAACAAGCCTAAAACAAGCCTAAAAAACAAGCCTGTCGCCGCGCCATTAAACCTCAATCCCTCCTTTTCTAAATTCTTAATGAAAATAATAAAAATAAAATAAAATGTGGAATGTTATTTGACTCTTCAACTATATTACACTCATTCTCTACTTTCTGATTCATTTACAGGTGTGCCGCTGATTCTTACTTATTACGAATTTTGAAATTTTCTTATGTGATAACGCAAGCCTTTGCAGTTAATGTTCGAAGGGGCAATTACGTTTGAAAGGGTTTTTTTTTCCAGGAACCGTAAAAACTTTATAGCTTAACATTTGATAGATGCAAATGCAATAAAATGCACCACGCTGCCTTATCTCAACAAGCGTTGTAGGATTTTTCCTGTAGACAGCGTCCGGTTATCAGATGCTGCTGATTTGTTCTGTAATGTAATATTTGTAGTTCATTCGGCATTGAATACAGACAGCTCATTTTAACGCTGTGTGGAATAATAAGCATACTAAATCTCTGCGTGCTGAATGTAAAACTACTTATCAGCAACAGCTCAAATCTATACCCGCCATAAAAATATGCTTTAACGTAATATTGATGCTACACAGCTGACTTCCCTTTTGCGAATCGTTAAGTCTACGTCTATCATTTCTTCCTGAGATGGTAATTAATAGTTTGGGTAATGTGGGTAAGGAATCTGTAAAAGTATCCAAAGGCCATTTTCAAAATGGAAATTATTAATGATTATTCCCATACTTGGATTTTTATCTTTTATTATTAATGATTATTCCCTTACTTGGATTTTGTTGTATCTTTCATTATTAATGATTATTTCCATTCTT
>JAHWFP010227986.1:19957-45159 GCA_023313725.1 Lithobius niger
TTGGGAACAGATCTTTATAAGATTTTTGTTTTTAATAGAAGGACAAGCTATTGCACACATTCGGATGGCCACAGTCGGAGTTTTGTAGAGATTTAAGGCAAAAATATTTACATAAAAATTCGTGTCCGGTGATTGCCGATGTTCAATTAGTTCGGACTAATGGTAGCGTTCTAGGGGCAAAAGATTATTAATAAAGTATAAAATGGATAAATAAACTAGCTTAGTGAATGCTACAAAGCATTAAGTTAATTTGGATGTTTAACTTTAAAGTTAAAAGACAGTTATCGATCGTTGTGGAAATTTTGATAAAAGTTGCTGCAGTTCAACAGAATAAAAGATATCACACTTGAAATGGTTGTCTGTATCCACATGTATGTGAGGTTAAGTACCAAAGGCAGCCCTTCCTAAGTCAAAACTAAGCTAGTGTCTTTGGGCTGTTTGCCCTAAAATAAAAGGAATAAAATAGAAATACAAGATACAAGTTTTCAATATTGGCAGCCATGATGAAGGAGCACTGCGGTAGTTTTGGAGCAGTTTTCAAATGGCGATTGTGAGACTTCAGGATGGAATTTTGAAGATTGGGCTTCCCGAAGAGTTAGCTATTGTGTTTGGCTATTAAATGGTTCCAAGATGGGCCGTTTCTGTCCATTATTAAGAATTTGGCTGAGGGTTAAAGACCGAGGTCTTTTTGCGTTTTGGTGTGCTCAAGAAAAAAAAATTGTTCGTCGTGGAAAACGAAGTTTTTTCGGCGGCCTGTCATTACATGGTAGAATTTATTAAGTCACAAGCATACTACTTCACCAAGTAACATAGTAGAGACATGAATTAAATGTTTGATATTTGAATCAGTTTCAGCCTTTTTTAGATTTATGAAAATATCGTAGTTGCTCTTGAATGGAAGAGCTGAGTTACGACTCCCGGAATTGAAGCATATGATTTATTTATTTATTTATTTAAAATAGTCGTAGCACCATAAGGCATTAGAACGACATCTAAAATAAAAACAAACAACTCCAATACAACTATGTATCAGAGTGGCTGCACTGTATTGCAGTATGCTGAGCAACCAAACTCTTGTTGAATGCAATAAAGGTTTGATTTTGCACAGTGTCACTTGTTAAATCATTCCAGTCACAGATAGTTTTTGGAAAAAAAGAACTGGCCAAAACATTTGTTCTGTACTGAAATCTTCTGATTTTCTTAACATGATCATGCCCCCCAATGTAGTCAGGGGACACAAGGTAGTCGACAGGATTCAAAATCGTGTCCCTGTGGAAAATCTTATGTAACAGTCCAAGTCGCCGGTCCCTTCTGCGAACACACAAAGGCTGCCATCCTAAATTGTTCATCACGCCGGACACGCAGGCATCATAAGTGAATTTATTAAACACTATTCGGGTAGCACGACGCTGCACGCCTTCAAGAGCATCAATTAAAAATTGAGCACCTGGGTCCCAGACTGCACAGCAGTAGTCAAGTTTAGATCTAACCAAAGCATTAAAAACTAATTCTCTGGTGCGTTGTGGAGTGCCACGAAGTACACGGTTTATGAACCGGACTTTGGCATTTGCGTCGGCACAAAGACTCAAAATATGGTCATTCCATTTCAGCTTGTTAGTATTTTGTACTCCCATAATAGACAGTTTATCCACTACCTGAAGAGCATCTCCACCCATAGTGCACTTTGGAATAACCACATTTTTATTTCTAGAAACTGATAAAACTTTGGTCTTGCTAGCATTCAGATTCATTTTCCACTTGATGCACCAGTCTGTGATACGCTCCAAATCATTTTGTAAAATATCTCTATCCGTAGCCTCAGAAATAATTCTGTACAATGTCGAATCATCCGTGAAGAGTGCGTATTAGATTCAATGACTTCGGTTAAGTCGTTAATGTAAATTAAAAACAGAATAGGGCCACTAACGGATCCTTGCGGCACGCCAGACGAGACGGGAGCTTCCGTCGACCTTGCACCGTTTACAACCACAAACTGTTTCCTGTCCGGAAGAAATGCACGATACCAGTCGACAATCTGTGCAGACGCACCGTAGCTTTTAAGTTTCAGAAGTAACAGGTCATGAGGCACTGAGTCGAATGCTTTAGCCATGTCTAAGGCTACAAGGTCAACGGTAACTGCTTCGTCAAGTCCAGTAGCAATGCCGTGTATCATATCTAAAAGCAATAGTTCACATGATGATCCTTTTCGGAATCCAAACTGTCTCTGAGAGAGAAGATTGTTCAGTTCCAAATGTGCTACAAGATTGCTAACAAGTACATGCTCCATCATTTTGCAGCAAATAGAGGTCAGCGATACTGGACGATAGTTGCTTACAACATTCCTCTTTCCAGTTTTATGCAACGGCACAACAGCAGCAATCTTCCAGTCTTCTGGCACCACTCCCTCGTTCAAACTTTGCTTAAAAATATGCAATAGATATCTTGCACTCACTGCTTGTGTCCTTTTCAGCATGCAACCAACAATGCCGTCTGGTCCCGCTGTTTTACTTTCCTTAAGGTTTGAAATAAGGTTCAAAATACCTGTGTAGGCTATGTCGATGTCTGGCATAAAATCGGCACACCTGGATGTCAAAGTAGGTATTAGGTCTCCTACATCTGGCTTCGTAAAAACAGATTCAAAGAAACTATTAAATTTATTTGCACGTTCGGTATCGTCAGAAACAAGTGTACCATTATGCTTATGCTTAACATATGCCCAAAATCGTTTTGGGTTCTTTGAAAAAGTATGCCCCAGGTTCTCCATGTATTGTTGCTTTCTTTCTTTAAGCAACTTTTCAACAACTTTCTGATGGTCGTTTGCTTTAGCCCATACTTGTGCAGATCGACATTTCCTTGCTTGTTTCCTCAGTCTCCTTCCCTTCCTAACTGCTCTTTTTATTTCAATATTTACCCAAGGCTTGTCTTTAGAAGGTGTTGTATAAGCACGCTGCGTGTCTTTATGTACAGTTTGCATAATATCTTTCTTGAAAACTAACCAGTTTTCTTCAATGGATCTTTCGGCCGCACACGTAGCAAAATTAACGTACAGATTTCCAAGAACATCGTTTATCTTGGACCAGTCAGCTTTATCATAACGCCACACATGTCTTCCTTCTTCTTTTCCATGTTTGATGAAAGATGCTGGTAATACCACCCGAACAAGTGAGTGATCCGACACCCCTGTTTCAACAGAGACAGACTCCGTTGCACATGTTAAGGTGGTGAAAAATAAATCAAGACAGTTTTCCCCTCTTGTAGGTTCATGAACAATCTGTTCAAGGCCAAATTCGTCCATCATTCTTTGAAGGGCATCAGGTTTAACAGACGCGCACGAGTTTCTCCACTCTTCTTCCAGTAATTATGACTCTAATAGTGACTCTTCGTCGTGCCACTTTAAATCTGGAAGGTTAAAATCACCTGCAATAACCACATTACGACAGTTCCTAGGCAAGATTTTTTTAGATTGTTCGTAAAGTACATCAATTGCATCTTTATCTTCTTGTCCCCTATAGACACAAGCAAACCAAAAAATCTCACAAGCAATGGTAACCTTACACCAACAGATCTCAGACCCCTCTGAATTTTCAACAGTGATTTGTTCACTTTCCAACGAATCTTTGACTGCAATCAAAACACCACCAGCTCTGTTTTGTCTATCTCTTCTATACACATTGTAATTCCTAGGAAACCAGCAGTATGTCTGATCTTCTTCATTCAGCCAAGTTTCGGTGCACAACAAAATGTCAGGCATTTCACTAAGTAGTAATTCGTCGAGCTGTGATTCCTTGTTCCTAATGCTCCGACAATTTTCAAGTAAAACAACTAATTCACTATGAGTTACAGATTCGCAGGAGGCAGATCGCTGGCTGTTGTGTGAGTTTGCTTTGTTGGCCGGAGAGTTGCATTCCTCTTCACTATTTTCCCTCCTCTTAGGATGAGGTCTGGGTCGATTTTTCTTCTCTCTTGCAGCTGCCGTAACAAGTTTTTTGTTTCCTCGCGTTCGTGTTTTGACTTGTCCGGAGAGATAGCTATTTGTTTAGCTGCTGGAGCAATTGTGTAGTTTCTACATCTATATCCTTTACTTAGGAATAATTCCTTTTCAGATTGGTTTTGAAACCGCACAAGTAACGGGTTCTCTTGTTTTTTGCCTAGTCGGTGAAACTTTACAACATTTACTTTGTCAGTAACATCCAGGTTTCCACAGATTTGCTTCATTAGATTGAGATCGTGTTCAATCCTCTTTTCGTTTTCAGTATCGCCACTTTCAGGAACATTGTATATAACAGCATTCAGTTTGCGTTTTTCAATTTCTTACATCTCTTTGGGTACTAACGAAGAACACATGTCAACAGTCACTACCTTGCTGCTTGTCTTTCCAACTCTTTTTTTCACAACAGTTGAATAGCCTGCATCCGTGGTAGGCTAAGCATGTGCCGCCGCGCCAACATTTATACTAGATGTAGCTTATCCAGATGCATATATGTATAGAGATAGGTGGTAGAAATAAATATTAGTTGTGGCAATGACGCCCGTCGTGTACCTCGCATGGTTTTACACAAATAGCTACATAAAGATGCAGCATATCAAGTTGGCGACGAGGTTGCTTTTTTTTTATGAATCCACGAAGATCATTTAAAGCCATCGCTTGCACCACTAACCTAAAAGTAAACCTCTAAAAAAACTGAAAAATCCACACACGATTTTCCCGGGAAGGACGCACAAAAGGAGGCAAAATGGCGAGTATGTTTGCTAATCAACTACCGATTGAGCTCTTCGATCCTCACAGAGACCCTACATCGCTAGAACAACGATGGGAAAAATGGATTCGCAGGTTAGAAAACTATCTAATTGCAGCGAACATTACAAGTGATAGTAGACAAAAAGCAATAATGTTGCATTTTGCTGGTGCAAGTGTTTACGATGTATTTGAAACGCTGCCAGACCCGAAGGACACGTTTGAGGACGCCAAAGACAAACTAAAGAACTATTTCGCGCCAAAACGAAATGTCAATTATGAAACGCACGTCTTTCTCCAAGCAAAACAGAACAGTGGTGAAACAATCGATCAATTTCATGCCAGATTGCAACAATTAGCCATGACATGTGAATTTCACAACAAAACACGTGAAGTGAAAAGCCAAATAATAGCCGGCACTATTAGCAGCAAGCTACGTAGGAAAGCCCTCAGTGATTCTGAAATCACACTGGAAAAACTGCTACTAACGGGAAGGACTCTCGAACTAGCTGAACTACAAGCGGCAGCTATGGAAGGAAATTTCAAACACGCAGCAGAACGTGAACCAATCGATAAAGAGGTAAATAAAATTACCGCCAATGCTAATAAATTTCGTAGACCACAAGGGCAAAGAAAGGACGGCCCAAGAAGACAAAATGGCTTTCAACAAAAACAAACAAATGAAGGGACAGCATGTCACACTGTGGCAAACAATGGCCCCATCTCAATGGACAACAAAACTGTCCCGCCAAAGGGAAAGAGTGCAGAAAATGTGGAAAACAAAATCATTTTGCGAAAATGTGTTACGCTGACACAAACTCTAACACCACTGACAAACGATCAGAAAACCGAAAAAAACACCCGAGCCGACAGGTGAACAGAATTACAAATAATGAAGAGCCATCTGAGGAGCTTAAAGTATTCAACCTCAATGTTTATGACGTTGCTACTGGAGAAGTTTCCGCCAAAATAAAAACCGAAAACAAATTAAAAACGCCAGAAGACAGCAGAGATGAAGAAGGTGCCCAAACTCAACTCGACATGAATGCTGATAAGTTTGTATTCAAGGTTACAGCTGCGGAACGACAAAATGTGTTGAAAAAGAAAAAAACCGCATCCCAGAGCAACACTTGATGTTGAAGGCACACACATACAGATGGCCATTGATTCATGCTCCGATGCCGCTATCCTAGACGAGCGAAACTACAAGAAGTTAAGCATGAGGGTGAAACTAAAAACTGGCGCAACAAATGTCTACCCATATGGCTCTAAAACCCCACTACGAATATTAGGCTCATTCATAGGGCGAGTGTCGTACAAAAATAAGCACACGTGGACAGAATTCTTTGTGGTGTCGGGTAACTATGGGTGTATCCTGAATTATAACACCTCCCTTGAGCTAGGGCTTATAAAAATAATGACAAGCGAAGAGCCAGATGACTGCAACGAAGCGAGAGTGGATCACCTCAAGAGTAGTCAAACATCACCAAAGACGAATGACCCCGTCACCAAGCAATTATTAGAAGAATATGCAGACCGATTCCAAGGTCTGGGGAAAATGAAGAACTTCCAGGCAACACTGCATATCAACAAACAATTTCGCCCGAGAGCATTTCCCCATCGGAGAATACCCTTTCACACAAGAAAAAGCGTAGAAACAGAGTTACGAAAACTACTAAAACTTGGTGTGATAGAAAAAGTACATGGCCCCACGCCATGGGTATCTCCTTTAGTAGCAGCTGCAAAGCCAAATGGTGAAGTTCGGATATGTGTTGACATAAGAGGCCCGAACGAGGCCATCATCCGTGAAAGACATTTAATGCCCACAGTGGACGACATCGTTCAAGAATTAAATGGTGCCTGCTATTTCACAAAACTGGACCTAACAAAGGGCTACCAGCAGTTAGAGTTGGAAGAGGCGAGTCGATACATAACGACATTTTCAACTCACATAGGCCTATTTAGGTACACCAGGTTGAACTTTGGAGTATCATGTGCTGCAGAAATGTTCCAAGAGGCAATTCGGAAAATGCTACTCGGTATCAGAGGTGCAATTAATTTAAGTGATGACGTTCTTGTGTACGCTAGAACAAAAACGGAACACGATAAAATTCTGCGCCAAGTTCTAAGACGCCTACGAGAACATAACATAACTCTGAATCCGGACAAATTTGAATTCCATAAAACGTCGCTAAAGTTTTATGGATATGTGTTCTCAGCAAAAGGCATGCCGATCGACCCTGCACAGGTGACGGCAATAGTTGACGCCCCGGCGCCAATGACACCAGAAGGAGTAAGAAGCTTCCTGGGCATGGTCCAACACTGCGCGAGATTCATGCAGAACCTGGCGTCGGTCTCAAAACCACTGCGTGATCTGACTACCAAGAAAGCAAAATCGAAGTGGTCAACAGAAGAGATTCAAGCATTTAAGCAGATAAAAGAAATAATAAGCTCCACAAAAACTCTAGCCTACTTTGACGCCAAAGCGCACACTGAACTATACGTCGATGCGGGACTAAGTGGGTTAGGCTCTGTCCTCATGCAGCGACATGGGAAAGGAAGACCACCGGTACCAATTGCCTGGTACTAACAGCGACGGAGGGAAGGTACTCACAACTGGAAAAAGAAATGCTTGCAATCCTATGGGGATGCGAATACTTCCATCTGTATGTGCATGGCGCACCAGTCAAAATCTACTCGGATCACAGGCCACTTGTGCAGATTTTTGCAAATCCCTACTCAACACCCTCAGCAAGAATAGAGAGGTGGCACCTTAGAATGCAACGGTACGATTACAAGATTGAGCACATCCCAGGACGAGATAATCCAGCTGACTTCCTGTCCAGACATACAGCGACGCCGGTACCAGCTGAGACAAAACAAGCAACTGTTGCGAATATTCAAGTTAAGGCAATTGTGAGTGATGCAGTTCCAAAAGCACTAACTCTCAAGCAGATAGAAGAAGCTACAAATGCTGATCCAACCCTACATAAAATAATCAAGAACACTGCCACAGGGTCGTGGCTAAAAGAAGAAAGCACAAATCCGTTTCGTCAGATACGGGACGAACTGGTTGTGGACGAAGACAGTCAAGTCATACTGCGGGGTCACTGCATTGTTGTACCTACGTCACTGCAAACAAAAGTCGTGGCCATAGCGCATGAGAGCCACCAAGGAGAATCTAAGACGAAAGCCCTGCTCCGTGAGAAAGTTTGGTTCCCAAAAATGGACCAAGAAGTCACAAAACAAGTGAAGCACTGCACTGCATGTCAAGCAACGACAGAACCAAACTCACCAATGATGATGCCTTTAAAGATGAGCCCACTACCACCAGGACCGTGGCAACACGTCTCTATTGATTTTTTCGGCCCAGTACTCAATGCTAAATATCTTATGGTGATCATTGATGAATACTCGCGATACCCAATCGTGTGTGTGATAAACTCAACAGCTGCAGTAACAGTCATTCCTAAGCTGAAGGAAGTGTTTGCCCTATTCGGAAATCCCATGCAAATGAAAAGAGACAATGGTCCACCATTCTCGAGCGAAGAGTTTGAAGCCTTTGCCAAATCACATGGTGTCCACCATCGCAAAATAACGCCATACTGGCCGAATGCTAACGCAGAGGCCGAGAGATTCATGAAACCACTTGTGAAAGCACTCAGAGTCTTACAAATCCTAGGGTTACCGTGGCAAGAACAACTCACCACATTTCTACAGGGATACAGAAACACCCCGCACCCAACAACGGGGAAAACACCAGCAAGCATGCTGCTAGGCAGGCACATGCGAACGGGACTCCCAGAACTGTTACCAACACTGACCGATGACAAAGTCAGATTGCGTGATGCACGAGAAAAAGCAAAGATGAAAGACTGTGCTGACAAAAAACTAAAACAACGGCAAGCGCCGAAACATGGAGACACAGTGCTAGTGCAACCGAGAAAGGTGAACAAAATGTCCCCCGTTTGATCTAGTACCATACAGAGTTACTAACGTAAAAGGTACAATGATAACCGCGACAAGTGAAGGGCACACCATAACCAGAAATCAGTTTTGGTTCAAAGTGATTCCTCCACAAGCCAGTGGAGCCAATTCAGTTGAATCCTCATCTGCAACGAATGGCAGAAGGGGAAGTGAACGAGGGACCCATTCATATCCAATCTCCAACGGGAATTATGTTTTTGAAGAAGACAATACGCCAATACCGGAGACTCAGAGAGTTGCCCAACAAGATGTTCGCCCACAACTGAGGCAATCGAGTCGGGCCATCCGACCTCCAGCATACCTTGTTGACTATGATACAACCTAAACCTTTATTATCCCAAAGTTCATTGTGCATGCAATCTATAATGTAACCATCATGCATGTACAGTTTTAATTACTAAGAGGGGAGTGACGTGGTAGGCTAAGCATGTGCCGCCGCGCCAACATTTATACTAGCTGTAGCTTATCCAGATGCATATATAGAGATAGGTGGTAGAAATAAGTATTAGTTGTGGTAATGACGCCCGTCGTGTACCTCGCCTGGTTTTACACAAATAACTACATAAAGATGCAGCATATCAAGGCATCTTCCTTCCCATTATCATTGTCGACCTCATTAGGCTCTTCTTTAGATTGTAGGCTAACCAACTCTTGCAGGTCTTCAACTTGTTTAGTGTATTGTAAGTCTAAACACGTTGCAGACAATTTATTTGCCAGCTCTTCATTATTTTCAGCAAGGCGTTCCACTAACTCAGTCAATACAGCGACCCTGCTTTCTAATTTGCAGGACCTACAAACGAAAGTTAGGCTCGACTTTTTTACTTGCTCGAATGGTACATCAATACCTGTATCAGCAAACACAAAATACTTCTTGCATTTTTTCCCATTCAATCTCTTCTGTGACGTTTGGTTTACCATTTTTCCTCGTTTTTACTGGCTTAGAGTCGTCTTTGGTTCCAACAATCTGAACCAATTGCTCTTGGTCGTCTTTCTTTTTTGAGTTTCGTCCACCTGCCATGCCGGAAGTGAGTTCTCAGTCTTACGGTCAAGCGAAAATCACTAAAAGCTTCGTTCTAACATGAGACATCCACGTCAAATTGAGTCGACAAACTCACAAAACATTCATAATAATGCTGTGCTTGAAGATGCAGTTCGATGAATAGTAAAAACAACAATACTTGCTTGATTTCTGTAGAGATCGGGAGACCACGTGCGTGACCACTGATATCTACAATCAGACCACAGCAGACCCCAAATTGGGAAGAGAATTAATAACTGATGAAAAATACCATATGGGTTTCTATCGTATACATGCAAGAAATGCAAAACAATATCTTTCTTTCATCAATTTTTTTTTCTTAGTTACCTTTCCAATTCGCTGAAGACCAGCTCTAGTCGCAGCTGCAGAAAATATTTGTCCATATCCGCCAACAGCATTATCCAAAAAGAAGACGAGTGCTCCCTCTTTCATTTGCTGCATCAGCATCTGTGATAAAATTTTATTTTGTTAATGTGGATTACAAATCAGGGTATAATTCAGTTGATCCTGTTGGAATAAATATAAAATTTTGAAATGAAACTCGCATAGGAGGTTCATTTCGAAATAAATCTTTAATTAGCTAGCTATTTCGAGGACGTGATAGCCACGTTACTAACAATTATTAATAAAGTGACATACCAGGCGCAAGATATGACACATCAGCACTAAGGCTGAGTACCCAACCAGACACTGGACAACTGAGGATCTGCCCAACGACCAGTACTGAGGCTACCTTCTGACTGGTATAGGATTAAGGCCAGACAACGCATTCATGTTTGGCTGTAACCTTCTGTTGAGAGCACTACCTTTCATCTACTATAACACAGAATTTGCATTGGCTGTGGGGAAACCACGCCTTCTTTGGATCCCAGAATCCAGCGCTTACAGAACTACAGAAAAGATGGTTCACATGCAAAATTCTTGTTGGTTCCACACTTCCATAAAATTTAGCCATTAATCATGGCAGCAGATCCAATGCCCATATAACATACAAATATTTACGTCTTAACGAAATATATCTAAATTTACCAGAACGTGAGGAACAGGAAACATTAGCCGAGCTAGCTGGTAGTCCACAAAACTCATAAAGCCCGTCATACACAAAACAGCATTCTCGCAGTGTCAAAACTTCAAAACTGGGAAAGATTTTAAACCCGATTTTACGAATATGTAGGATGGTATTCTCACTAATGTCCTCCCTTTTTTGAGAACAACTCTTCATACTTCCGGCATCTGCTAAATCTTATGTTAACTCTCTGTTCCCGCTCTACAGACCAAAAGCAGGGTTGTGTTGCTGAATTCTGGAAGTTTTTATCCATCTACACCGTTCTTCAGCAAATCGCACACAGACAGCATAGGGGCCATTTTCGAAATTTGCTGGCATTAGCCAAAAAGGAAAGACGCCAACGACAACACAGTTGAGTGTACATTGGGCTTATAGCTAGACAGAAGAATGGTGATACAGTCCATATATTAATTATGGGAGGGCGATACGGGTGTAATGGCATGCTTTGTTCGAAAAGATTCTGTGCTGCCGTGCTGCTTGAACCAAGGCCTTGTTCAGTTTTCGGTGTTCCTGCATTATCGCAGTAGCATGCAGCAGTGTTAGTACATAAACTAGCTGCTAGTGCTGAGGCACACCATATTCACGTGGCAGCACTGCACCCGTTGAACAGAGACATGCTTTTTCCACATCCATCTTAGGTTAAGAAGCTAGCTGCGGCCACCCAAAACAAGTCGCTAGTAAGGTGGGATATTTGCGCAAAAAAAGCTGTTGGTGCTGAGGCTCATCGTAATATACCCTGGTACTGCAATTCAGTTATTTGTTCAGCAGCAAACTTCGTTAATGATTATGCTTCAGCAAATGTATTTTGCCCTAGCTTCGTTTTGCTAAATATCATATTAGCAACTTGTTTTGGCTGGTGGTTAGGTTCCCTGTACAATGTACACAGAAATAGTTTTATGTAGCATGTTCCAAAAAAATATGCCATCAGTGGACAACCAGTATGAGCAGTAATCATGAATTTCGGCTATGAACTGTACTTTTAAGAAGGAGCTCTCTTTTGAATTTCTCCATTGTTATAACCATTGTTAGTATTGTCGGCATCGTCTCTCATTGGACAGCCAAAGTTCTGACAATGACAACATGTATAGTGACGTGCGTGCCTAGACACACACTAGTATATCACGATAAATCTAAACAACGCTGTCAAAGAAATTGTATTCACGTCAAATTCACGAAAAATAAACCAACTGTAAAAAATAAAGCAAAATAAATATAGCCAAAAAACTGGTAAAGAGGCCATCAAGTTGAAAGTGGCTCGGCCTTTCAAAGGAGTGATATCAACACACCAAATCTAAACTAAATAAAACAAATTACAACAAAATTAAAACCAAACCAAAAACCTATAAAGAGGTGATCAAGTTGAAAATGGTTCGGCCTATAGGCAAAAGGTAGTAGCAAATTATTGAAAACCAATTTCTTGTTGACGTGGCATTTTATTACACATCTGCACGGTAGTGGAGTTGAGTCAATACACAAATTTAAAAAAAAAGGATGGATATCAAATAAAAAACCAAAACTGGTAAAAGGGGCCGCCAAGTTCCGAATGGTTTTGCTCGTCAAAGAAGTGGTTTCAACACACCAAAACTTTTGCCAACTTAATCACACCGAATAATACTTTGGACGTTAAATGAAAACTTGAACATGGCTACCGAAAGTAGCAATGTTCCAGTCTTCATTTAACCTTCGAACTATTAATTAGTGCGATTAACTTGGCGAATGTTTTGGTGTGTTGATATCACGCCTTTGAAGGGCCGAACCATTCGGAACTTGGCGGCCCCTTTTACCAGTTTTGGTTTTTGATATGATCTACATAACGGCTACAAAATAGTGAGATTTTGTTCTTCTTTCAATGTCAGCTCTAGGTACGAACTAAACAAAGGCAAATTCAACTCCTTCAATCTACTTGAAACTGTTGCAGGAAAGTGCCACAAGAAGGCGTCACGAGCGTGTTTCCTGGCGTGACCAAAATGATGGCTGAAATTAGCTCCAAGCAATATCTGGCGAGAATTTCGTGCAATTTCAACTTCCGTAGGCAGAAAATCGACGAATTGTCAGCAACAAAAAGCGACCATAAGGTGACATGTGTAACAGTTAGTAGCAGGACTGGTTTCAAAACACTAAGCAAAGTCAATGATGGTCCCGACAGAAAGTGTTTCACAATTCGTTCAGTTTTTTTAATTAAGAAATAAAAGACTGTTTGGTATACCATCTGCAAAAAATACTGTTTTTTAGTTTGTTTTCAAAAACAAAACAAAAGTAGTCTTAGGGAAAAAATTAAAGTATTTTTAAAGATTTGTTCAAACCCTGTCTTCTACGAGTAACACACATCATCACTTACTGGTCGATAACTTAATAGAGTTGTCTGCCCTACAGCAAAAATACGTAGCGCCAGTTTTAATTGGAGTTAATTAATTTAAAGCATATTCAGGTGTTTCCTGCCATCTTTATTTCCTAGTATCCGTTTGAGTTTCTTGTTGGAGGAGCCCATACTTACCATTAACTTTAACTTGCATTCGTCTCTGTTTGCTGCTACAGCTGACACAAACTTCACCACCATAACAATGTCTGCATCTCTCAGCAGAGTTTCAGTATTATCGTCCCAGTCCTGCACAGAATTATCATACTATTTTAATTGAAATGTATTATAAACAAATTATCTAGCCACATTGAAATGTATTAGCGACATTGGTTTTAAAATTCCCTGCAGCACAATATTCGACCATTCAAAAAGTTCTCGCCATCATGTCCACAGTTGGTAACGGAGAACAAAAGTTCTTTCCAAAACTGCCACTTTCAGGTTCTTCTAAAACGACCAAGGTTTGGACCATATACACGTTTCTGCAGACAGTTTGGCACCTTCAATGCACAGAAACCGTTGGTAACCTCAACAGAACGTTCCAAATGTGTCTGATGAGGGAAATGACGTCACCTTTAACGCGACTGATGGCTCATTCAAAGTCAGTCGATTCTGCTGCAGTTAGTTAGCTCCCACAATCCCTCAGTCTCGTTCAAGATGACGTCACTTCCGTTGAACGGACTCATTTTGAACGAAGGATGAAAAAATACGTTCACCTCTGCTACATAATAAACGTGCACAAACAAGGATTAAAGTATTTCGTTGGACTCTAACTCTCGCTTTGCATTTGAAATGCTTTATTATAGCTCTATCGATCGTGATGTGTTTTGGCAGTACCAAACTCTGTGCAGTACCGGACTTTTTTTTGCACATGTGTGGCAGTTCAGAAAGGACGTGATAAATCCGTCCAGACAGTTTCAGCTCGACACTTGACTGCAAGCATGTTATTTGTTGTTGCGTCAGCCAGACCTTCAATAACTACATCCCGAAAGTACTGCAAATCGCCTATTAACAGCCCTGGCAAAGCTACGACCCACTCACCTAAAATTCTTTAAGGTCAGAAATCGGTAACAGTTATTTCACGATTTCTGACCTTAAGGCATTTTAGATCGTAATGTTTCTGCTAGAAATTGACTAAAAGCTTCATACTTTCAAGGAAATCAATGTTTCATTTCTTAAAATCGTGGTTTGTCTGCACCAAAATAAACTAAAAGCTTCATACATAAAGCAAACTTAGCAAACTAATAAACTAAATTGCTGAACAAATGAGAATAATGGCATTGTGTCGATATAGCTAGACTCAACCCAGATTGCGTACATGAATGACTGCACAAACGCCGAATTTTCCGAGTTAGGCCTAAACACTCACTGTGGACAGACGTAAGATTTGAATTATGACTTTATGGCCTACCACTTTTTTTTTTATCAAATTAATTTTAATAGCCCGAGGGCGTTTAATAGGCAATTCACAGTTATAAATTTATAGGAGTGTTTCAAGTGTAGAAACGATATCACACCTTGTCCTGACTGATGATTTTACAAAATATTGTGGGATACGCAGGCCGCAATAATCTGAACAGATGGCTGGATTTAGAATGATCACGAAGTAAGAGCTTATTGACTGCCTCCAGATAGATCCAGCTGGTGACGTCACATTTGCTCAACAGACCCTTTTGAAATGCTCTCTTGAGCTCGCTAATGGTTTTAACATATATTGGATGTATCAATTTGTCTCCAGCAGTGGTAAGTTAAGATGGATTAGACTGGTGGTTTTTGAAGGTAGAGTGCACAACATCCAAAGTGAGGAGGATGGAGAAAAACAGGACCCAACCCCCTTCCTTTGTAACCCTCTCACCACCATCAAAAATTGTGTGCACCAATATTTTTTTTCGTGCTTCAGTCTACTACAACAGTAAAAAATTAAGGAGCACCACAGTCAGGAACTTTTTTTTTATACGCACTCATTTTGCTTGGAGTTACATTACGCTTTAGAACTGCACGTTTCTATTACAATTGCTTTGGAATTTAGTTCAGACCACGTAGCATATGCAGTTACTGCTAGCACCAACAGGTTTTCTTTCATACAGTGAGCAAGAGCCTCAAGAAAAAGCAATGGGTTAGAGTGGAAACTTGAAAATGTGTTGCTATCCCGATGGCCACGTTTTATACCTTGCCATCCCGGTAAGCGCTTTATCCCATTACCAAAATTTCTTCATCGTCATAAACATAAAAATACCAGGGGCACCTGGTTGATTTTTGTTTCTAGTGCCTATATGAAAATATTCATTACCTGAATTTTAGCATTCTCCTTCTATTAATGCTGTTTGGCATTAGAGACAAAAAACTTGGAGACCCGCCAGCATCGCTACCCTCTGTACATCGGTTCTGTACAGCCTCCCTTTTATATATGCCGGATCAACGGCCTTGGCTTCATCTTTTATTCCCGTAAGTGTGCCAGTGGCGACAGAGACGGGAGGAGGGTGGGAATGAGGTAATATATATTTTCATATAGGCAATAGAAACAAAAATCAACCAGGTACTCTTGGTATTTTGATGTTTCTATATGCCATGAAAATACACATTACCTGAATTTTAGCATTCCACAGACCTCATCAAAAGGTAGTAGGCACCAGATGGGAGCCTCCTAGGATAGCGGGTTGGTTCCTCGAAAAGTTATGAAACTTCACAACGATCAAAAGAAGAAAGGTCTGAGAAGCGGCACAGGGATCGTGTGCTTAAGGGAATCAAAGTATCTGTTTCGCGGAAATGAAGGGACCGAGGCGGTACAGTCGGTTAGCATGGGCGGTCATGTAGTGAGATGGGAATGTTGCTGTGGTATGCCCAGGAGGCAGAAAAGGTATGAAATTCGTGGGCGGTGATTCGGATGCCTTGTTCGGTGCAGTTGACGTCGATGGCGTCATATGCATGAGGGATGACCATCTTGATCCTTGTAGATACCATTCTAGTGGTTGTCTCGCCATATTTAGAAATGAACAGGAGGAAAAGCTGAGACCGACCATGACGTATGCGCTTGGACTCCTTGAGGTAGAGCCAAAGGGCTCGTACCGGACAGAGGGTTTTTCCAGTTCGTTACCCAAAGTATTGGAGAGCACGGGAATGATATACGGCCGGGACCGTTCACACAGTTTCTGTGTCTTGGCTCTAAAGGAAGCTCGAGGAGTTAGAGTTACTCCAGAGTAATTGTCGAGGAAAAATCTGTCTACTGGTGTCGCAGAAAGAGCCTGAATATCGCTACAGCTAAGGTCACGAGGAAGATCGTCTTACGGGCTAAGTAACTCAGGTGCATGAAGTTAGAGGTTCGTAGGGAGCCGAGAGGAATGAGGCCAATTGACAAGTCCCAATCCGGGAAGAGACAGCGAACCACCGGTAGTTCTATGTCGAAGGATTTGATAAGAGCACAGATGAAAAAATTATTCATGAGGGATAGGCTGCCTGCAGCCCGGATGGCTGTGTTCAGAACAGACCGGTAAAACCAGAATAGTAGATCGCAAAGCTCCTCATCGAAGAGGTCATTTAAGAACCGTAGGAGGTTGGGAACAGAGGGATTTACTGGGTTAATCTACTGTGGGAGACACCAACGAAACCAACGGCGCCAATGGCTGTCGTATATCTTGTTGGTAGAAGCTCTGCTGGCTGTGGAGGCAATGTGAGAGGCCTGTTCCATAGGAATTCCTGTTGCTTCGAGTAATCGGATGATAGTAGCCACCCGTGTAACCGCAGTGACTGTGGCCGGTGGTGGACCACAGTTCCCCTCTGCTGAGAGAGGAGGTCAGTTAAATCCGGGAACCATCATGGGGGTTCACAAGCAGGTGTAGTAATAGAGGGAACCGTGCAGCAGATTGCCAATTGGGAGCGATGAGGATGACGAGACCTGGTGACTGGGTGATTTTGCGAAGGACCGATGGAATGAGTTTGGACGGGGGAAAAAGGTCGAAGAGATGGTGCCAATTCAGAGTGAGGGCATCCACTGCCCAAGCCTTGTCGTCTGGGACTGAGCAGACAAATTGGGGAAGTCTGGCATTGAACCTCGTGGCGAAGAGATCCACCATCGGACAGTCTCAAAGTAAAAAGAGTAACAGTGATTCGCAAAGGGATGTCTTCAGCACACATTCCCTTGATGGTGGGGATGTCTGGAAAGGGAGTCCTCAACCACGTTGCGGTTGCCGGGGATGTGCAAGGAGAGGAGCAGCGTGTGAAGCATTATGTAGAGCTGAAAATGGCTGATGTGACTAGTGAAGTGTCTGGGAACGGGTGCCTCCCCCTTCTTGAAGATAGGCAACTGCGGTAGTGTTGTCTTAAGTGGACTTCTACCACCTTCCCTGTCACCACGTGTTGAAAAAATTAGAGACCATGAAGGACCGCTCGAAGCTCGAGTGTTGACGTGATCCGAAGTTCCGGGTGGCCAGGTTCCTGAGGCCACTTGGCCACCTATGTGAGCCCGCCAACCGTGTAGCGAGGCATCTGTGAACAGGTGAAGTTGCGGAGTCGGTTCGTGCAGAGGCACTGTGGTTGTAAGATGGAGGACGTCCATCCACCAAAGTAGGGTGTCAAATGGGAAGTTGGGAATGCTGGAGAGAGTTGGCAACGTAGCAGAACGTCAGGGGTGAAAAGCTGATCGGCCCAGACATCTATGCGAAAATGATGCAGAGGGCAAACCACCGAGGGCCGTAGCCAGACCACCGTCACGCATATCACGTGCGGTGGGTAAAATCCAATGTGATGGACGTTGTTGTAACGTTAAAGGCCTTACAAACTTGTGAACTGTTTTGTCGAAGTAATGATTGTTCAAAGTACGTATTTTCTACGCTATGACGGGGGCACAAATCCGTGTGGGTTACTGCTTCTAAACTAGTCTAATCTAATCTGTAACCTATCTAGTAGGGTATCTACTTTACGATCGTCTTTGGTTCTGCCATTAAATTACTGAACACGCATGAGAAGTGTATTCCTTTCTTAGTAGACGTAGTGGTGGCAGTATTTTCGGGAAGTTAGTGAACAGCACCTTATGATTCTGGCGCCGGCCCAGGTTAAAGACAGCAACTCATTTCCATCGGCGGCAGAGGTGGAATGCCTATCTTAACAATGGTACCTGCGGCGTTAGCAGCATCCCTTACCTGCTTACAACATTTAAAATATCCATTTAAAAGCAAAAGATTGACAATTTTTGTCTGGGAACTGACCAGGAAAGTAAGCATGGCTAGTGCAGAACTGGTAAATTCAAGTCAATTTCTTTGAAATTCTTTTTTACCAGAAAATAAAGTGTTTTTTTTGTTGTTCACGAATTCCCCCACTCCCCTTCCCCATTCTTTTTTTTTTTAAGTACGAGTTCCATCATTTTAGGGATCCCGGGTCTTGGCTGTGCTGTGGGTAAGGTTAAATCCCGGCTACCATCCATTGCCTGGTGTAAGGGACGAGAAGCGTAAGAGAATCCAGGAAACCGATGAGTGAGTTGAGGTCTTGTAAGGCATAGGTTGGTAACCATAGGAAACAGTGTATCTTGGACTGGACGGATGCTATCCTTTCGAGGAAAGGGCATCACGGTGGCATCAGGGGGGTGGAGGATCCGTATCGAGTTCCAGGGGGACACCATTGCCCAACAGGACACCTCCTGTTCGCAGGAGAGTGGTGAGTAACGTAGTGGATTGGTCGATAACTAGTGGTTGGTGCAGAAGACGGTTCTGGAGATGGTCGAGGAGGAGGAACGATGTGAAAGGCTGATGCGCCGGTGGACTGCGACGGTCTAGCATCGTCAAGAGTGGACCGACGAGGCTGCTTGAAATTGGAAGCCACCCATTCGTCAGTGAATTTTGTAGGAGGATCCGGTACTGGTTGTTGTTTATGCTGGAAAGAACGAACAGCGGATTCCATTAATGCATGGACGTGTTCCTTAGAAAGGGAACCATCACAGTGAGTGGTTACCTGCATCCATGAACCAGTAGAATAGCATGACGAATGAGAAGACAGGTCAATGGTGTGGTAATAACGGGCGAAAGCTACTTTCAACGTGATGTTCAACACCACAGTCAATGAGCCTAAGGGTTGTAAACGTTATTTAAGTTCTCAGTATCGCGAGCCCACACCAACCCGTGGTACAACAGAAGTATTGACACCGTGGGATTGTAATTCGTGTGTTACTGCTGCCCAGAGGAGTGGATCGGAAGATAGGCTAACAAAACAAAGGACCCTTGAAAATACCGTTCAGGGGACGACAAATCTCTCTGGTTTAATCTTGCATGTGTTGGTACAGTTCAAAATAGGGGACAAATTGGTTATGCAGTACATCTGAACGAAACGTGGCTTGACGCATGATCCTACGTATGTTGCAACAACAACGGAGGGAAAAAATCTCAGGAACATTTGAACTTCTTTTTAGGCACACAGTTCATGATACTCAGCTGGGAAATACAGAGTTCATATTTAATACGCGTTAATAGGGATCAGATCATTTGGTGCTATGTAAAACTTACATGATCAGAAGAGTCACCCATCGAAAACAAGATGGCAGCAATAGGGCTCAGGCCTGCTGGGGGAGGTGTGACCGAGATGTGTCGCTGTTACACAGAGAGAGGTACGGGAAGAAAAAAGGAAATGACTAACTAACAGGCTTGGAAAGCCATACGCAAGTTACACAACAATGATGAGGCTGAAAAGCACAAGCGAACAACAATCGATATACCAGTGTACAACACAATTTGTTGATTAAACAAATAAATAAATACCTTGGTGTTAACGGTTGCCCTCATCCACGAGTTCACAAACCGCAGAGTGAGGCAAAAGGAGGATGCAGGAGGTGAATGTAATTAACAAAAGACACCATCTGGCGGGTGCCGAAGGACGTATTTGGCAGCAGCGTGTAGCTTGAGACAGGCATACCGTTGTTTTGCCGAAAATAACTCCTCTTGTAGGGATCGTAATTTGGGAATTGATCGTGGTTGACCGCATTGGAGAGGAGACGTGGATACCTTCTCATGAGTAGGACTGGCAAGAGTCTGTCGTATGGAAGACGATAGTCCCTGAAGAGGAGCCATAGGAGGCAGCATACCGTCCATGGCAACCGAGGGGACACTGTGGAGAGTGTAGAGAACCCGGTAAGAGTGGATTCAAGTGCGAAATTTCGGGTTG
Organism: Lithobius niger; assembly: GCA_023313725.1. NCBI lineage: Eukaryota > Metazoa > Arthropoda > Chilopoda > Lithobiomorpha > Lithobiidae > Lithobius > Lithobius niger. Next base: position 40,284 of record JAHWFP010227986.1, read on the forward strand.
CGGCGGCGGAGTAACCGTCCGGGCAAACGGTTCACAGGGTGCGCCTTTAGCACGCGGCATTGCCGAAAGGTAACCGTTGGTAGAGAACCGAAGATAGTACACAGCACGTCCGACGTGGTTGGAGCCTAGAGAAGAAAAGATGAAGCCAAGGCCATCGATCCGGCTTATATGGAAAGGAGGCTGCGTAGAACTGATGTGCAGAGGGTAGCGACGCTGGTGGGGCTCCAAGTCTTCTATCTCTAGTAAAAACAGCATTAGTAAACGGAGAATACTAAAATTCAGGTGATGTATATTTTCACGGCATATACAAATGCTTATTTCTGCATGTCAGCTGAATACTTTACATTATGCATGATAGCATTTATCCGCTAAGGGAAATGTGAACGAGTCAAGTGCAAGTTATGGTAGGGTACAAGAATTACAACATTCCGGAGCTCGTAGTGGTAAGGATGCCAATTTGAGAATGAATACTAGTGCAGAACGGTACGAGTTTGTTACATGAGGTTTTGGAAACACGGAAACAAATACAAGGTAAATTAGATTCCTTAAAAAATGAACAAGCTTATCAAACAGAAAAACTGGAAAACATCTTTCTTAAAGTTGATAAACTTGGCAATTTGCACGATGACATCGTTGACTTAAAAGATACAACTGCAACCTTAAAACGTCGTGTTAACTTTGTTTTTCACAAATTGATGACCTTGACAACCGATGACGTATAACAACTTGTTTAGTCATGGTGTGGCCAAGAAGGTAAATGAGATGCAGGGTTGTTGAATTACAATGCAAAATGCAATTTAATATCGAAAACATTTGGTCGTAACAAACCAGGTAAAACCAGGGCAATTGCAGTAAAATTTGAATTTTTCAAGGACAGGGAATCAATACTGCAGAAAAAGAAGTTAGTACAAGGTTAAAACTTCATATAACTGAATATTTTTATCAGGAAGTCTGAGATATTAGGAGGCGTTTGTGGAAATTAACGGAACCAGATAGAGAAAGAAAGATAGAGAGTGTAGTTTTTAGCTGGAGATCTGTCATATCACAAATTGAAGTATAATGACAATGCAGTTGTAGGTGGCCTAAATTTCATGACAGTTTTATTTGTGCAACGTAAATGTGCACTTCACCGATATGCCACCTCCCCTCGATTCTGTTATGAGGTTACCTTCTCTAAACCTTATGAATCAAAACTGCAAAATAAATAAGAGATACAAACCAAGCAAAGACAAAACCTACCTGCTGGAATTCAAAACTTCGATAACGGATGTTGTTGACATCTAACGGTAGATCACAACCTAGCATATTTAAATGCCGAATAAGGGTGTGGAAGGTGTCTTCCCACTCGGGCCATTGGTCTAGCACATATCCGCTGATGTCTGGCATGTCGAGCCCGTGTTCCAAAACAAACATTGCCAGACCTAAGAGATCAGAACCTGGTCCCCCACCAATGCAGCATACTTTCACAGAACGGCCTTTACGATTGTACTGCCACATTGGAAACATTAATTCGCTCAGCCATAACTGACTGAGAATGTTCTTTATCATATGGACGTGGGTTGTTATGAACATGTGGGTATAGGCCCAGCGCATAGCATGACTGTGAAAAGATAAGTACACAGGTGTACGTCGACGTAATCCTTCTTCACAATACCCATCAATAATGAGGGCTCTGGCTTCGTGGATCTCATTCCTGAAAAAATAGATTTTTGTCATATTATAATCAATAATAAATAAATAAAGGTTGAACCACATTAACGATTTGGAGCCGGAAGGTGGGAACCCAATAACAATAGTCTATAAAAGGGGATGTAAGTTAGATAAAACATAAAAGAATCAAGGGACAAGTGGAGCGATCAATTCTGGCCACTTCAAAAAAGTCCTCAGGAAAATTTTATTTAATAAAAATTTAAATCGGTCAACTGAACTCGCCTGAACAACCTTACGTGGTAAGTCATTCCATGCGCGGATAACCCTAACGCATAAGAAATTTTTCGGCACTCGAGCTTGGACGCCTGTGAAGCAAGTTAAAAAGAATATCCACGACCACGAGTGATCGCACAAGGACTGGGATCGAAAAATGGCAGGTCATCAGCTAAGAAACCATGCACTATCTTAAATGTAAGGATTACGTCAGCATTGAGTCTACGAAGTTCAAGGGATCGTAGCCAAGTCCGCACCAACCTCTCGCAGCAAGACAAGTCTCGCAAAGTGGAGAGCTGTTTTGGGGGGGGGGGAATTGAGGCTTAATGGCGCGTCGACAACTTGGTCATTAGCGCCAACCTCAGTCACAGTGCAGTGCAGTGGAGAGCTGTTTTGTGAACTTTCGTTGGACAGATTCATACCTGTCAATATCACCCAGTAATGACGGGAACCACACCAGGCTGGCATACTCAGCCTGGTGTGGTAGCACAAGGTAAAATTTAATGGATATTTCTACCCACATAAATGGAATTGGTATTCTACAGGGGTCTGGTCTGGTTGATGACTGGAATTGGAGGACCCTGGCCAAATCCCTGCTGGTCTGTGCCAAAACGAGTACTGTGAGAGACTAGCGGTCTCCTTCAGTGTCTGTGGAATATAATCTGACTTATTCTGGACACCCCCTGCAATGATTGGAGGTTTGCCGGTTTGAAACTCCGACTCTTCCCCTCCCTTTATTAGACGTCTTCAAACTCAGTTAATGTTCAAGATTCTGCCAATCTAAACAAGCAGTGTGTTCATATGACGGAAAGGTCACGTATTGCTCCAATAAATTTATTTTTAAAAATCTCTGACTCCGAAGGTTACTGTTTTGCATCTGGCTTCTAAATAGGCGTTGGTCTTGTCCATGTAACATAAAGCCTAGCCTTGTGGTGAAGGCAATGAATTGTTTAAAGGTTAATAATCTGTGTTAATGCCAAACTATTGTTTTACTTCGGCATTGTTGTTCTTTGAGGTCTTTCTTGAAAACCATTGCAAGTGGACTGACACAACTTTGATGTTTCCGCTAAATAAACGGTTTGCGGTTTCATTTTTCTATGTGATCATTTCCTACGTCACATAAATGGTCCTTCGAGCCGGATTTGAACCAGCGACCAAGAAAAGTGTCTTCAAAGAAATAAAAGAAAATCAGATTTCAAACAACTGATGACGTCCTGGTAGGCCGTCCTGGTGGAAGATGATTGTTGTGGTTCGCCGCTTAAAAACAGAGGATTTTTCGTACCAGTCGTTGCCGAGGTTTTGCTCCAGCTTGGTGATGATGAACAAACATTTAAATTTTGGCAAGGATTTGGAGCCCAGTAAATGAATTTGTAACGAACCACTTGCAGTTGCGTCTAATTTGTTACCCAATATGGAAAGTCCAATTCGTCGCAGAAGTGGAATAAGAGCATCAGTGACAAAGTTATGTGGAAGAATAAAAGAACTTGTAAAGGGGGAGTTAGTTAGCGACCCTTTCTTCGGACTGGCGGTCGCGGAGGCTCTCGGGTCGCTGCGGCATGCCGGGAAGATGACCGAACTCAGTTCAGAAAATTGAATTAAAAGCTCTGTTAACCAGACTAATTCATAAGTAAGAGGAGCTATTAAAGTTGGATAGAGAAATAGAAATAGGTCTAAATGATGAAGCTTTAGACACTGAAAGAGAGGGAGTTGAGATTTATGAAGAAAAGTATCCTTGGCAAAGTCGTACGCCTACTCTTACTTACGTTCAGTGCCTCCCGTAACAATGACCGCTCAAGCCAATTTGGGGGTTACTCCACCTCAAGTAGGAAGTGGAGCAACGGGAAGTCAACGACCATTAGTCAAAGCTAAACTACCAAAATTAGAACTAAGGAAATTTTGGGGGAAAATTGAAGAATGGCAACCGTTTTGGGAGTTATTTCAAGCTACTGTTGAGAATAACCCAGATTTAGCCGATGTTGAAAAATTGTCGTATTTAGTTGCCGTAGTCTAGGGTTCTGCTGCTACTGTTCTAACTGGCCTTCCCATTACTGGAGCAAACTATCCTGTAGCTGTCAAAATCTTAAAAGAACGTCTTGGTCGTCCAGACAGAATTCGTGAATCACATCTAAGTCAGCTGCTTGAATTAAAACCAATACCAAGTCATGCAAATTTTGGCTTGGAGCTCCGTAATTTGTACGATGTCTGTCAAGCAAAGGTAAGAGCCTTAGAAGCTCTTGGGGTAGAAGTTAAAGAATATGAAAAAATACTGCAGCCAGCTTTAATTCGTCTACTCCCAGTGAACACCCAGCGTGATTGGTGCCGTCAGGTGCAACAGAAGATAAAAACTGATAACCTAACAGGATTTCTGGAATTTCGCGAAGTCGAAGGATGGGAATGCATGAAAGAGTGGCACAGTCAGAAACTGAAACAACAAATAAACAGCCAAATCGAGGGGCCTTGCCTAAGCCTAACTTCCGTCCCACAATATCAGCCTTTGTAGTTGGAACACAGGAAAGATGTGCGTTTTGTCAGAGAGCAAATCATGGAACAGTTGACTGTTTTGAAGTGAAAGATCCAAGGCAGCACCGCAAAATCGCACGGAAGAAAAATCTGTGCTATTGTTGTTTAGGATTTAATCCTAGAGCTCGAGAATGTGCTTTATTTGAAGTAGGATGCATCAGGTGTCAGCAAAAACATCATTCATCTTTGTGCCTTGCAGGTGAGAGGAGTATGGAACGCCAAGTTGTAACAAATCAAATGGTTTCAAACATCACTAGTTGTCCATCTTTTAAGTGAAGACAATCAAAGAACACCCAAAAAAAATACAGCTTCAAACAGCTGAGGCCTGGATTTGTGGAGTTCAAGGTTGGACCAAGACAAGAATACTGCTTGATGGAGGAAGCCAAAAGAGCTTCATAGCAGCCAGTCTTTCGACAACACTTAAATTATCAGA
>JAHWFP010227996.1:5346-24421 GCA_023313725.1 Lithobius niger
TTTATGTATATTTTTTATTACATGGTGTAAAGACTTTTGAAATATGAGCCTTGTTAATAAGAATTCTTTATTCAGTAAGAATCCATTCTTTAATTATCTTTTTGATGTTGTTATGTGATAATTTGTCCCTTATATTTTTTGGAATTTCATTTAAAATCGAGGGAACAATATGCGCATTGCATCTCTTGCCATAGGAATTCCTCCAAGTTGGTGTTTTTAACCATGCATTGTTATTTCTTAGTGGTCTGTCGATTCTTATTTGATATGTTTTGTCAAAGAAATTGTTGTAAACAATTGTAAGCCTATAAAGGTTCATAAAAGTTAGTAGCCTATTTTCGCGTGTTACCTCCTGTGTGGTTTTTTCCTGTAAGTTAAAGAGTGCATTGGCTGCTTTATTTAATATCCTTTGTAGGCGGGTCAAATGACATGTGGAAGTGGAACCAAAGATTGTGCAAGCATACCTAACATTTGACATGACCCAAGCATCAAAAAGACAAATTTTGCAGTTTTTATCCAGGAAATATCTTACCATGTAAAGTGAAGGAATAGTTGCTCTGATTTTTCGTATAATTTCATCAATATGTTGGTCGAACTTCCAGTTGTCATCAAGAGTAACTCCGAGATATTTAAGATTAGATACTTGTTTCAGAGATTTACAGTTGCATGGAGCTGTTAAGGAACATGATTCAGAATGTAAATATATTTTACAGTTAAGCCTGGCAGTGTGGGAAGTGGTTATATGCATGAACATTGTCTTTTCTTGACTAATAAAAAGTTCATTATCGCGCAGGTAGTTACTTATTTTATCGAAATCACATTGTAAATTTTTTATCATAATGTCCTGCTTTTTGTGAATAGAAAGGAGGAAAATATCGTCTGCATATAAACAAATGCTCGGATGGAGAGTAATCTCAGTAATATCATTTATATATATAATGAACAAAATTGGGCCTAATACAGAGCCTTGCGGGACTCCATATTGCATTCTGTACCAATCACTTAGATCCTCACCAACTTTCACGCTACTTTCTCTTTCCAACAGGAAACTTAGTAAAATTCCCAACAGTTTACCTCTAATGCCAATGTTAAATATTTTTTTCCCAAGAATTTCGATATCTAGGGTATCGAATGCTTTTTTCAGATCGATTGCAATTGTACCTACATGTTTGCTATCGTGAAGGGCAGTGTTCATTTTATTATTAATGTTGCTTAAGGCATCCAAAGTGCCCATTTTGGGTTGGAAGCCAAATTGACACCTGTTTATAAGTTTGTATTTTGAGAGAAAGCCTAAAATTTTGTTTGCAAAAAAATTTTCAATGATTTTATCGAGTACAGGAAGTAGTGCAATTGGTCTATAGTTACAAAAATTATTTTTTTTTCCCCTTTTTAAAAATTGATCTAGTTATCTGCCTTTTAAGTTTAGAAGGCCAAATTTCTGAGTCAATAATGACAGAGATGAGTGCAACCAAAAATTGCGCTGTTTTTTCCTTTGATTGAATAAAATGGTCTAGGAAAAAACCATCATAACCGCAGGAACTCTTTATTTTTAAATTATTAATAATCGATATGATCTCAAAATGGTTTGGTTTAATAATCTGAATTGTGTTGTTTATCTTATTCATAACAGGGGCGTTATGTGCAATCACTTTTTTATTTATGCTTCCATAAGAATTTAAGTTTCTCCTGGCCATTTGTATTTTTTTCTGCTTTTTAAGTTCTGGAACTTCCTGTTTAAAGAAGCAAGCAAACTGATTAGAAATAACAGAGTTGCCGACAAGTGGGAAAGACGAACGAATTGTTTCATCAATTCTATTTTTTTTACTTTTTTTGTTAGTTCTACCACCAATTTCGTTTATTTTTTCCCAAATTTTAGCGCTGTTATTTTTATTTTTTTTTAAATATTGTTGGTAATAATTTTGTTTTGCAGCTTTTATTTCGAGGTTAAGTTTATTTTTCAAGCTTTTATAAAGTTCAATTTGCGCAGTAGGAGGGTTACATTGTTTAGATAATTTAGACCACATTTTATTTTTTTTATTTATTTTTTTTAATAGTTCATGGTTCATCCATTCTGTTTTGTACGTTTTATGCTGACCTTGTTTTGGTTCCTGTTCAGGATTTTTTTTAAATCTTTTATTTCTTTCATAAATATTATTTATAGTATGTTCAATTGCCTCATACATCAGATTTGGGTCCTTAAAGTTATTTAAAAATTCCCAGTTTTGCACGTTGAGTTGCTTGATAATTCCTTTTTGGTTGAAAAAGGTATTTACAACCTCGGATTCATTGTTTCTGGCCAAAAATTTTGTATCCTTATTATTACATAGTTGGATAGCTGTAAAATAGTGGTCTGCGAGCTTGATTTTGACCACGAAAGATGCACAAGTCCAAGATTTTGTTTTTCCGTAAATCAAATCAATACAAGATTTAACAATTTTATTCTGCCTGCATTCTTCCCGAGTTGGGGAATTTATGAATTGGGAGAGTCCATAGGATGCCATACAATTCTCAAATTTCTCAATATCATATTTTTCTGTATGATCCTGAAAGCCCTCCAAAACATTCAAATTAAAGTCACCAATCAACAAAATATTGTTATTTGACTTTTTAGTGTTGAGAAGCATTTTTAACTTTTTTATAAAATTTATCCTGCTTGATGATGGTTTCCTATAAAGGGCTATCAATTCAATACATTCTTTTCCTAAATTAAAGGTGCAGATGATAGCGTCATTTTCATCAATTTTTATGTTGGTACAATTGATATTATGTATTTTTAATTCATTTATGAAAATTAAAATACCATCACCTTTTTGATTTTTTCTGCAATTGATGTATTTAGTGTAGTTCTTCATGTTAAAAAGTTTCGCCTCATCTTCATTTAAATTAATTTCCGTGAAAATAATCACATCCCAACAAATTCCTGCCGTTTCAAATTCCTGCCGTTTTCAAATTATTATTATTATAATAATAATAATAATAATAATAATACAGATTTAACCACGTTAAGGGTTTGGAGCTGGAAGGGGGAACCCACTAACACCAGTCCATAAAAGGCAAGGTAAGTATAAAACAGAACATAGTCAAGGGACAAGTGTAGCAACTAATTCTGGCCGCTTTAAAAATGTCCTAAGGCAAATTTTATTTAATAAAAATTTAAATCGGTCAACTGAACTCGCCTCAACAAAACCTCACTCGGCAAGGCATTCCATGCGCGGATAACCCTAATGCAAAAGAAATTTTTTCGGCACTCGAGCTTGGACGCCTGTGAAGCAAGTTTAAAAGAATGTCCACGGGTGATCGCACTAGGACTGGGATCGAAAAGTGGTAGGTCGACGGCCAGGATATCATGCAAAATCTTAAATGATAGGATTAAGTCAGCAATGAGTCTACGAAGTTCAAGGGATTGAAGCCCGGTCCAAACCAACCTTTCACAGTAGGACAAGTCCCGCAAACCGGAGAGCCGTTTTGTGAATTTTCGTTGGACAGATTCAAGTCTGTCATATCACCCAGTAACGATGGAGACCACACCGGACTGGCATACTCGAGGATGGGGCGAACAAAGACTTTAAAGGCCCATACCTTAGTTTGTACATTTTCGGAAGTGAAGCAGCGATCTACAATAGCCAACCTACGAAAGGCCCTGGATGATATGCAAAGGCAATGCCTGGAGGCTTTAAGGTTTGAAGTAAGGCAGATCCCTAGATCATTCACCTCAGAAACCATGGGCAAAGGCTGGTGATTTAGAAAATATGGATTGGTGCACTCCAGATTGCCGATATGAAAAGAGCGACACTTTTTGACGGACAATAGCAATTGCCATCTAACACTCCAGTCCGAAACCAAAGAAACCGAGTCACTCAACATGCCAGAGCTCAAAGTGTGATCAAGCAGTGGGACACCCTTTCAGATCATCTGCAAACTTGAACTGCTGAATGGCCTCAGACGATGGTTTAAAGTCATTCAGGTATACAACAAACAAAAGAGGTCCCAGTACAGACCCCTGTGGGACGGCACTTAAAATTTGTGCAGAGGACGAACGAGTATTACCAATTACAACGCACTTGGTCCTGCCGTCCAGGAAGGCTGCAATCCACCCCAACAGTTTACCCCTAATCGCAAGATGTTCCAGCTTAAGGAGAAGCTTCTGATGAACCACGGACTCAAACGCCTTTTGGAAATCATAATAGATCACATCGGTGTGTGCGCCCTCGTCTAGGGCACTAGTCCAAAGATCAAGGCATGCCAAAAGTTGGGTAGTTGCAGACCGACCCGGGAGAAAGCTGAATTGGTCATTTCGAATTAAGTTATTACTAACCAAATATTTTAAAAGTTCGGATTTAACGAGTGATTCCATCCACTTGCAGGGCACCACCGTGAGGGCAATAGGTCGGTAATTTGTTGCGTCAGAAGCGTTGCCCTCTTAAAGACTGGGACCATATTTGCCATGCTCCAAATTGAGGGTAGCCGTGCCTCAGCGAAAGAGCGATTGAAGATAAAAGAAAGTGACTTTCAAATCTCGGTTCCAATTTGTTTGTAAAAAAAAGCAGAGTACCCATCAGGGCCAAATGCATTGCTTGGTTCAGACCCCTCATAGTAGCCCGGACCAGAGACGGGGTAAATAGGACGGTGTCACAAGTAGCAATCGGCAAAACGCAGTCAACACATTCATGGCTGATGATCCCGTTGTCAATAATTGTGTTTGACACGAAAATACTATTGAGTAAATCTGCTTTTGCCAGATCATCCGTAATAAAGGTACTATTTGATTTAAACGGCGGAAGGGAGCGTGTAACACCAGTACTGCTTCGATATAGACGCAAAAGGGCTGCAAGGTTTCCCTCCTGGATGGTCTTAACCTCTCTCGAAGAACTCCACTCCTCAACAAGTTTGGCGTAAAGTTTGCGACACCCTTCAAAGATTTATTTATTTACGACCGTGGGGGAAGCCTTGTATCGTTTCCATAAGTTTAATTTTTTTCCCGAGTTTAACAATGTTTGCCGGAAGGGAAGGAAAGGATTTACGCAGTCGTACCTTTCTATCATGAGACAAGGCGACAGCACGGTCAACCACGGCAATAAAGTGATTCCATGCCTGATCAACCCCTGCACCAATAGAGGCAACTGTAGTACTCCGGCTTATGTTTCGTAAAATAGACTTGAGACGGTCAAAGTCAATACGGCCACAAGCGGTACGGACCAGCATGCGCCTAGCCATCCGGCAACAGTTGACACCAAAAGAGACCGAAGAATGGTCACTAGAGCCCAAACATTCACCAATATCAATATCGAAGATCAGTCTGTCCTCACTGAAAAAGATAAGGTCCAGGATGCGATCTCCCCGGGTTGGCTTCATAACCAATTGATGCATTCCAAGTGAGACAAACTGGTCCAGAAGAGCTCGGTGTGTGCCACATGAGGCCATTAGGTTCGTCCAGTCGACCGAAGAAAGATTAAAATCTCCCAAAATGACATTTGAGTACAAAGGGTCGACACTGTTAACAATAAAGGTACCCAAGGAGGAGACAAGGGGGTCATTATAACTGTCAGGTAAGTAGGCTACAATAAAAAGCAGGGATAGTTTAGGTAAAAGAACAGTAAAAGCTTCCGAATCTAAAGAAAAATTAAGAAAAACTACATCTAAGTCACTTTTGAAGATCACTGCTACACCGCCACCACGACCAACCCTATCAAGTCGCAGGATACCGTAACCAGTTCTCCCTAAAACCATACTATCTGTTAAAGCTGGGCTTAGCCATGTTTCCATAATAAACAGGAGATCGTAATGAGAACCGGCCAGCAGTGCCCGAATGTAAACCAAGTTCTTTACAACACTTCTTGCATTGATCAAGACACAATTTAAACCAGCAGAAGGGTGTGCTAGAGGTGCAGTAGGGTACAACTGCCCAGAAGTGCGGTTGGGAGACCGATTCCCAATTAAAGCTGTTGGTTTTACCGGATGGTGTGAAGATGTACAAGTTCATACGTCAATGCCGCCTTGCCCCGCTTCGTGAGATGCAAACCATCTCTCGACTGCAGTGTTGGGTCCATACAAAGTTCCCTGTCGATGGAGACAAAGTTATATTCGCAGTCAACACAAAGCTGTCGCAGAAGCATGTTCACCGTAGCAACCACACGATCTTGATTTCTGCGGGATCGTCCTAGTCTTGGATACAGCCCAATAAAGGAAATTCGTGAAGAAGGTCGAGAAGCACGGATCGCTTTGCCAACAGAAGCAAGATGCTGGACAATAAAAGTTGGAGGGTCACTGGTGACAATATTTGACCCGGCACAAATGATAAAATCAGCGTTTGTCTCTGATGATTTCATAACATCAGACAAATGTGTAGCAAGTTGCTCCACGCGAATACCCGGCCTACACCAGGTAGCTGAATGCTCGTGTATGCTTCCCCCGTAGGGTGCGCATGTGGGAATCGCCCGACATGATCGACTGTTGAGTCCAAGCACTCAAGTTCGCTTCAATAACCTCTCCAACTTCGTTCACTTGAGTGCTGACCCCTCCGTGGTCAAGATTTGGCACCAGGTTGTTTTTTGCACGACACAACATGGAAACATTTGTATGAAGCATGCTCACATCAGTAGGCGAATTCCCAAGAATGGCGGTTGGTTCAGGTGGTTCAGGTGGTGTGTCTAAGCGCTCAATACGATCAGGAGCCCGAGTACGGTTTTTACGGCGAACAGTAATGTTTGCATCCAGCTCACCCCCTGGTTTTGGTACAAAGTTCTCAGTCTGTCGAGGTTTAGAGGCACATGGCATTCGATTTGGAGAAATTCCCTGGCCCAGTGGTTCGTGGAGTTTTGTTGGAGCATGGTATGGTTTAAAGCGACCAAAATGTGCAAATTGCAACTCAAGGCCACACTGCAACATTTGCAAGACTGTGGAGAGTTCAAAGGTTTCCAAGGTGGCAAGTGTCCCCGTTTCGATGGTATCAGTGGCTGGCTGCTTTTGATCAAACGGATGAATAACCTTCGGGCAGCCCCACTTTTGTGGTCAATCGATTCCTCAATCTTCGCTACAAAGGTTAACAACTCTTCACCAAAGTGGGTACGTAGTGAATATATCTGTGTTGTTAAATACTCGCGAAGTTCGTCAAACAATGGTTTCAGCACAGCAGACAGGTTCGTAGCTGGATGTTCAACAGGTTCCTTCATGGTCAGGAGTTGGGCGAGTATGCGCTGTAGAGAAGTGAGCTTGCAGTCGATATCCATGAGATCTAGGTCTTTTTCTAACCTGGAACAATCAAGTCGTGCATGTAATTACTCGGATAGGTTTTGCAAGTTCGGTGTTCTGTTCCCGGCCGTAAATGAATTTCCACCTCTGTGCTGGAGATCTGGCCAGAGGGGAGAAGCTGGTGCATCGAAGAACAAGGTAGATCTCCTATGACGCCGTGCCCTGGGAAAAGATTTGCTAGAATCGAAGAAAAAGTCCTCTAGTCGGTTTCTCAAGGCGGGTACAATAGGAGTAGATAGGTGCTCTGGTGCTGAGAACTCCATAATACACCAGAAAAGTAACTTAGTAACCTGATTTTTCTTTTCTTAAGTAGTAGTTTCGTACCACTATCTGTTACTTGAGCAATGAATTCAGTTCCTTTGCTTAGGCAATGACTTAAGTTATCGTCTCCTACCATTGCTGTCTCAAAACCCCTACCTGAAAGTTAAGTAATGCCTGGATCTGAGTAAATGGTCAGGTCCTGTCATAAGTAGACTTAAGTAACCGTTGTTGCCGATGGAGGCAGTAAACTTTACATATAGAAAAGATATATGGCTGAAACTTCGTTGCTGTACTTATGCCACTTACCCCAGCATGCATGCCGATTTTTGCAGTGATCGAGGCTCTTTTCCTTTTTTCTGTTTTGTCGACTGTACAAGAAGAAGCCAACTTCGGGGCAGAGATCCAAGCAACGTTATTTCCTGTAGCGATAACCTAAGGGGTCACTCTGGTTGGGGGATACACTAGAACGTCCCAGGAAAACGAGATGCATCTACCCACGATGTTTCAAGTCTACTAGGTGGTCGTGCTCTATAACGTTCAAAATTTCGTTTGCCCATCACAATACGTTATTTACCAGTAACACTTGATAGTCTGGTTGTCTGGACTTTTCGTCCCGAACTGCTGGTGGAGCCGTTTATTTTCAATGATTTCTTTTTTGAAAACGTCAACAGACTACAGTTCTGAGTACGCATACCTACATACGACAGTTATTTTCCGGCAGTTCAGATTGAGGAGGATTCAGAATGGAACACGAAACCGGGTTAGGCTATAGAATGCTCTCTGGAATGAGATGCGTAGATACTGAGTTTGAAGTTCTCAACTATTCCCCAGTACACCTTCCTTTCCTTTCCACTCAAAGAGAATTCTTCTTATATTATCAGTACCATGGGGTTGGTTCTTGAGCAGAATGGCAAAGCATCCGAAACCCCCACCAATCAGAACTCACTGTCGTGTGCAGGTATGCGAAATCTGAACTGTAGTCTGTTGACTTTTTCCAAAAAGATATTCGTGAAAATAAAAAACTCCTGCCGGCAGTTCGGGACGAAAAGTCCAGACACCAGCCTCGTAAGTCGATGTTACTGGCAACGTTGCGGTGGGCAAACGAAAATAGTACTTTGAGCCTTAGAACATGAGCACTAGTATAATCAACTTGAAACTTGGTGGGCAAACGTCATTGTTGCTGGTAAACAACAATCTCATGGTGCCTGTTTTTATTTTTGATTGGAGAATTATTTCCTAATATATTTCGCTTGTGAGGATGCATCTTTTGAGATCAGACCACATCAGGGTTCATGACAGCCAATGAAATTGCTGAAATCAACGAAACAATGAGGAAACAGCCCATAAAAACGGCTCAAATTAAATAAAGGGGGTAGCAATGGAAGGAGGCAAGCGGCTGACAATGCGAACGGATGTGCCCTGTAACAATCAGTAGCAAACGAAACGTTGTTCAATAATGTTGACTATTACAACCGAGCTGAATAGTTTCAAAGTTGGTTGAGTAATAACCACCTTCGAGTCAATATCACGCTTGGTATTAAAACGGCAAAACCAGAAATTCAGCCGCACTGACAAGAGTGGCGCCCTCCATTGAAAACACTATTTACTTCCCTAACAAAACAAAACACCAGGGATTCCAAGGGAGGAGGAGAGGGATTGGGGGCATTCAGACCACACAATGGGGGCGGGGGGTACGGGGAGGCGAGGACGGCACCCGTTCACATTTCATGATGCCTTTATAGTAAAGTATTTCACTCACGCATGCAAGATCCAGCTAGACCAGCGTGGGGATATCGGTATAGTTTATTATTATATATCAAAAACCAAAACTGGTAAAAGGGGCCGCCAAGTTCCAAATGGTTCGGCCCTTCAAAAGAGTGATATCAACACACCAAAACATTCGCCAAGTTACTCGCACCGCTTAATAATTCGAAGGTTAAATGAAAACTAGAACATTGCTACTCTCGGTACCAATGGTCAAGTGTTCATTTAACGTCCAAAGTATTATTCGGTGCGATTAAGTTGGCGAATGTTTTGGTGTGTTGATATCACTCCTTTGAAGGGCCGAACCATTCGGAACTTGGTGGCCCCTTTTACCAGTTTTGGTTTTTGATATGATATCAGCCCTTTTTTTTTAAATTCAACTCCACTACTCCACTACCGTGCAGATGTGTAATAAAGTGGCACATCAACAAGAAATTGGTTTTCCACAATTTGATACTACTGTTTGCCTATAGGCCGAACCATTCTTAACTTGGTCACCTCTTTATAGGTTTTTGGTTTGGTTTTAATTTTGCTGTAATTTGTTTTATTTCGTTAGTTTTGGTGGGCTGATATCACTCCTTTGAAGGGCCGAACCACTCACAACTTGGTTGGTTGGTTGGTTTATTTTTCGTGAATTGGACGTGAATACAATTAACTGAACAAAAAACGGCTTCTCCGTTTAGGAAAAAAGCATTAGAGCTCGTATCCCCATACTCACAGCTGTGAAGGTACACGAATAAAAACGATCAGAGTTCACTCGAACGCAACGAACTATAATTTGAACTCCAATTCCAGGGAACAAGAAATGTTTTTTTTTCATTGGTTTTGTCAGACGTCTGTTTGTACGTGTTTTAGATTTTCGTTGTGTTTCATGTGAGTGTGTATGTTGTATTTTGTGTGCGTATTTTATTTGTGTGAAGTATCCAACCGTTTTCTTTGTTTGATTAGCGATGTACATGAATACGTGTGTATGGAGACTGGCATGTCACAATTCTTGTTCCCTGGAATTGGAGTTCAAATTATAGTTCGTTGCGTTCGAGTGAACTCTAATCCGTTTTTATTCGTGTACCTTCACAGCTGTGAGTATGGGGATACGAGCTCTAATGCTTTTTTTCTAAACGGTGAAGCTGTTTTTTGTTAAGTTAATTTGTTGGCTTTTTTCGCTTTCATTTTATTGTAATTGCTACGGTCTGGTCTGTCTTGTGTTGGTATGTCTTCTGTACACCCAATTTTGTTTGCGAAAAAACGAAACATTAGAAATGCGTATGTCTGTTTAGTTACTGCCCAAGCTTTACCCCACGTTTGTTTTTTGATGGCAACACACTAGCGTATGTTTAGAATTAGCGTGGGTAAGCTGATGGGTAGTTGATTCTGCATTGTTGCAAGTAGATGCAGTATTATGGCAAACAATCGCGGAAACAATTCAACTAGCTTCCGGAAGCCTGCAATTATAGACATTGTACCATGCAGTTTAAAACTGAAAGATTAAAGCGAAAACCAAGACCATTCCATTTTGGTTCTCGACAACGATTGAATATATTTAACGGAGCCGCAGCCAATCCAATCCAATATACTTTATTGGGGCCTCGGCCCTAGACCATGCGCCCACCCTAAAAAGAACTACACAATCTTAACACCTCCAGGAACTGAAAATACAACCCACTGAAGACACATCAGTACTCTCAGCACCTAAACACCACTCTCTGTCATACACACTCACACACTCTCCCACTCAAGCCTCACACATACTAACCATCATAGATGGCAGAGGGCTCACAGCCGTTCACCTGTTGCACGCACAAAATTGGCAACCGCACGCCAACGTACCACACATTGTTTCCCGCCACCAGTCCGTAAGCCGCAGCCCGAAGCTACCACGACAATGTTACTTTCTCCGTGCCCGAGCATCGTTGCATCTTGTTCGAGTAAGCTACAATCGAAGTTGCGGATGGGTTAGCTAGGCAGGGGTTCGCGGAGAGAGGCAATGTTGTGACTTTCCCAGTGACTCCAAGGGACTTGTTGCCAGTGCTGAGGTGGATATCTGTTAGGGAATGGCAGGAAGAATGGGATGGTAGTAGCGTTGGCCGGCCTCTTTATGACATCCACCCAATCGTTGCCGCTCCGTGTGGCTTGGATGCTCTCTCCAGGAGGGACGCGGTGCTGGTGTCCAGGCTCAGAACCGGGCACGCACTGCTGAATGCTCACGAGCATCGGCTGGGCATCAGCGTCTCTCCGATCTGCAGGTGTGGTACGGAGCCTGAGACAGTGGGGCACTTTCTTTTGGTGTGCCATCATTGGGCGGCCTTTCGGGGCCGGATTCTGGGAGACTGGGAGGGTGATTTGAGGGAAATATTGGGCGCCTCCTCGCACAACGCCGGGACATTATCCACTCTGCGGCAAGTTGTTAGATTTTGTAAGCAGACGGGTAGGTTTGGCCGGACTCCGAAATGACTCTGGGGAATTCTGGCGAGCACGGGGTAAATTCTGTAATAATTAATACAACCAAGCTGTCTGTAACTGTACATAACTGTATAACTGAATAGGTCAAGTTATAGATTAAGTTTTAGCGTCGAGCATATGACTTATGGTCTGTAGGCTCGTGTAGTGAATTAAAAGTAAAAAAAGTAAAAGTAAGCTACAATCCGATCTTGTGCACCTTGCCTATTGTTGACCATTGTTACATGTTGCAGCATTGCATTCTTGGCCACCACCGCAGCCGCCGCCGCCTGTCCAATTTTTTGAAAATGTCGTGCGCAAACGAACTCTAATATACACGTCCTGCCGGCCGTGTAAATTTCTTTGGCAACGTTGTTTAGATTTATCGTTCTACACTAGTGTGTGTCTAGGCACGCACGTCAATATACACGTTGTCAATGTCCGAACTTTGGCTGTCCAATGAGAGACGATCCGACAATACTAACAATGGTTATAACAATATTTTCGTACTTCCGCGCCATCCTCGTTACACCCCTAGGCTCCAAACCATAAAAGGTACGCAGTTCGTATCGTACTGCAGCCATTAGTTCAATTTCTTAGCTGGAAGCCTTCCCGTTATTTCGGTATCGATGAATAATCACCCTATGGAAATTAACATAGGGATGAGCGGACTAGATTTAGCTAGTAGCTGGCTAGCTAGCTAGTTACACATTTTCAACGTTATTGGGGGTCAGATTTTGCATTGAAAGCAGCTTAGCTGGCATTCCTACACGAGTTAATTTTTGTCAGGTGGGTCATTGCTCCTGCTTTCAACACAATTTAAGCTTTGTACCGCATTATTATTTTTCACCAAGTACCTGAAATGTGCCTAACTATGCTTCAAGATATAGGACACTGACGCTATGGCGCCGCGCTAGCGCTACAATGGTTTACAACCTCGACAATTGAATTGATGTGATGTTTGTTGTGATGATTATTGGCTAACTTTATCTAGTGGAGTCACTCGCTTCGCTCGCTCATTCCGCGTCGTCTCGCTACGCTCGAGGAGCTTTCATGCTGCAACTCTTATGCTGATGACGGACATTCCATATCTAACACGATCAAGCAAATGATCAGAGTGCAGTACGTGTTTTTCGTAAGGGCCGGGGAATAATGAATTTATTGGGGGCATGACCCATAGCCAAACGCCCTACTATAAAACAACTTAAGTACATGTACATATTGAAGCTAGGACCACACACCGTCATCCATCATATCCTGGTGCTACTACGCTGATCTTCGCCACGACACAGTTTCACAAATTCACTGCAAAACTACCCTTGCAGCCTTGCAAACGTTAGGCTTCAGTTGATAAACAAATGATAACCATAAATCAGTCCAACTGTCTGGCCACCCAAGAGCAACGTGCGCTTCTTAAGGCGAAACATGCGATTCGTATCCAGTCGGCCTTAGCTTGAAGAAACCATCTCCTTCATGGCGTGCGCCTTACCTGCCAATGAGCCAGGAGGCGAGGTACGCGATTTGTAGCCCAGTCGGCCTTGGCTTGAAGAAGCCATTCCCTTTCCGGCACGCGATTATACTGTTATTGAGCCAGGAGGTTATGCATGCGATATGTACACAGTCGGTCTTGGCTTGAAGAAGCTATCGCCATTCTGGCATGCACATAAACAGGCAATGAGCCAGGAGGCGAGACACGGGATTTCTTCTCCAGTCGGCCTTGGCTTGAGGCAGCCTTATCCTTCCCCGCTGCAAGGCCGTTTCAACGCTGTAGCACGCGAGTTGCTGCATGCTTGATCTAAAATCCTTGGTAATTTTATCATTCATACTCCTTGTGCCGCTCTTGGTATAGATTATTTTTTATTCAAATAAATTTTGCAGACTTTACATGGGTTTCCTTGTTTCACAAATTTTAAGAATTTTTACTTAA
The DNA here is from genome assembly GCA_023313725.1 of Lithobius niger. Taxonomy (NCBI): domain Eukaryota; kingdom Metazoa; phylum Arthropoda; class Chilopoda; order Lithobiomorpha; family Lithobiidae; genus Lithobius; species Lithobius niger. The sequence goes on from JAHWFP010227996.1 coordinate 18,980, forward strand.
AACCCATCTCCTTCCCCACTACGTGTGATGCTTTGAAATAGCAACCACATGCCGCCTATAATTTTTGGCTAATATAAAAGATTTCGTGCAAGGCGAAATCGTACCTAGAAACTATTCGTTTTTACCGCTATTAGGCTGGACTATTGCTGAGTAGAGCACCAGCTAATAGGACACTATTGATCGAACGTCGATGTTTACAAATGCAAACGTGGAAACATTTTTGACCCTTTTGTTATCAATATATTTTGTTTAAATAGGCCTAATTTACCATTAATCTTTTCGTAGGTTTACGTAATTATATTTATATGAAAGGCTAAATAGGTAGTTTGTATTTGAATATCCAAAATGCATCTCCAACAGTCGTCCCTTAGCGAGCTGCACGTGCATCATTCTTGAATCCTACTGACAACACTACTGGACCACGCGCTTACGTGGCGCAACAATTGTGGACCATCCGCACAGCAGGAAGATGTGATATTCCGAAACTAACAATCAACTTAGAATTGACGGGAAAAAATACAGCCACTCTGGTGATCGAACCCAGGAGCTCAGGATGGAAGACCAGAGAATTAGCCAATAGACCAATTGGTATAGCCAGCATGTGATTGAAAATAAGGCTGTCATTTGTTAGTTGGAGTCTTAGAATTGACGGGGAAATATAAAGCCTCTGTGGGGATCTAAACCAAGAACTCTGGATGGAAGACCAAAGGTTTAGCCAATAAACCAAGTGGTATAGATAGCGCATGATTGAAAATAAGGCTGTTATTGGTGTTTGGAGTCTTAGAAGTAACAGGAAAAAATTCAGCGGCTCTTGGGATCGAACCCAGGACCACAGGATGGAAGCCAAGTGCCTTAGCCACTAAGCCAAAGGGATTATATGGCAGATGAATGAAAATAAGGCTGTTATTTGGTATTTGGAGACTTAGAATTGAAGCAGAAAAAAACGGCCACTTTGGGGATCAAACCCCGGACGGCTGGATGGAAGACAAGAGCCTTAGCTACTAACCCAAAGGGTACAGATTGCAGAAACTTGAAAATAAGGGTTTATCTGATATTTTAGACTTTGAATTGACAGGAAAAAATACAGCCGGTGTTGGGATCAAACCCAGCACCTTTGGTACAGGGCGGCCATTTTGTGTCGTTTTAGCCAGGTAAAGAATGAACTAATCCAAATTGAGACAAAATCACTGATTGGTCAAAATTATGTGTCCTATCCTGCCATTGGTCAGTTTCAGTTGTGCATAAATTAGCCGCCATTTTCTTGCGGCTGTTTTGTTTTTTGAAATTTGGCTTTAATTCCGAGGGGTGGTGGGTAGTTGGGTTTTCAGACAGTGCAGGTAATTTGCCAGGAGTCTTTTAGCATGATCACATGACCAGTCAGTGTGTCTTTGGCTCTCAGACTAACAAGGTGTCTGCAACAACATTGTCTGGGGTGACAATAGCACCATTCATCCCTGAAAATTGTCCCAAATCCGGTCAAGCTAACACCAACGTTGTGTGGGACCTCAGTGGGTCTTCCTCAACTCTTGCCTCATTGAAAGATTGGTTCAAAAGTGGACTCAACATTATCTGGTCCACTTAGTTTCCCTTCCTTCCTAAAAGTGCTCCAAATTCAATGAAAATTAGCCAAAAACATTGTCTGGGGTGCCAAATTTCCCCTAAATTGTTTACTTCCTAACTGCCTTCTACCAAACCCTTTACAGGGACCTGCTATGGACCTATTGAAATTAAGAATCTGCACCTCCGAAATTTGGGGGGAACCACTGTCAATTTCCTAATGCTTGAAAAAAATTGGCTATAAGCAGACTTCAACTAGAAATCCCTTGGTTTGTCGACCAGAAACCTACCACTGAGCCATTCGGACATGTCACGCATTCTGTACATGGTTCCTTAAGTACTGTCATTACCAATGGTATGGAAAAAAAATTGGATGAAGGAAGACTCGAACCAGCAACTCTACCACCAAGCCATTACAGCCAGACATGTTAACCAGTGTAGTAATTCTAATAAACAAAGGAAAAGTAGTCTTTTCACTGTAATATTGATGGAGTTCAACTTTCAATTACACCATCTGAACCGCCGTTTCTAGAGCTTTCCAAGGGCGTTTATTTCGTGGCAATAGGCCCAGCCATTTTCAAAATATTTACAAAAGAATGTGGGAAAATGTTAAACCTAATAAAACCTATGTAGAAGTTAGGGAGCAAAACGACATCACAAAAATAAGTCGAGGAAACACGAAAAAACAACTTTTTCAAATTTTATCTGATTTGGACAATAAAGTATACCATTGGAAGCGCCTTTTCGAGAGCTTTACAACGCTCTTTACCGCATGTCGCTAGCACAAACCGTTCTTGAGAAATCTTCAAAAACGTCTAAACGATTCCGTTACCAGAAATTCTTTTCCTCGTTTTCTGATTTTTCTGATGAATTTGACTTTTTTTCCCCCTAAGGCTCTGTTTGCCCTAGGCACATAAAAATTAAAACCCTCCTTCACAACGTCATTTAACATCTTCCTGATTTTTTTGACTAAGCTGGGTGGATTAGTTTTTTTTTTTATTAGCGGCCAAAGGACTACCAACAGATACATATATACCGACCGTAAATTTTTAATGATTATTATTATTATTATTATTATTATTATTATAATTATTATTATGCTAACGATTGTTCTGATTCTATGATGAATTAATAATTTTCCATTTTATCTAGGTGTAGCGGGTGACCCATCTGGGTCTCAGCTCCGGGAAAAAATTAACAAACGCGTGTGGTTGCATTTTGTTGGGACGTGCTGGTAGCTGAACTTTGGAGGCTCATAGCCACCTTTTCCAGGTGTGGTTACACGATAAACCATAGGCACTACTTAGTAATGCTCAAGTTTGATAGCAGTGGTACGACCAATGCTCAAGTCATTACTTACAGTTCAAGTACTACTTGCCCAAGTAATTGCTTGAGCACTACTTATGTGGGAAGCTGTGGTACGGGCGTTAGTGTCTCATGTTTATCGGTACAGGGCTCTCTACTGGCCATGATCGGTGTAGCATGACTTATTGTTAAACCACTGGAGGTGATACCGATTTATTGTGTTGTATAGTATATCAAAAACCAGAACTGCTAAAAGTGGTCGCTAAGTTCCAAATGGTTCGGCCTTTCAAAGGAGTAATATCAACACACCAAAACATTCTCCAAGTTAATCGCACCGCTTTATAATTCGAAGGTTAAATGAAAACTAGAACATTGCTACTTTCGGTACCAATGTTCAAGTTTTCATTTAACGTCCAAAGTATTATTTTGGTGCGATTAAGTTGGCGAATGTTTTGGTGTGTTGATATCACTCCTTTGAAGGGCCGAACCATTCGGAACTCGGCGACCCCTTTTACCAGTTTTGGTTTTTGATATATCACTCCTTTTTTTTAATTGTGTATTGACTCAACTCCACTACCGTGCAGATGAGTAATAAAGTGCCACGTCAACAAGAAATTAGGTTTCAACAATTTGCTACTACCTTTTGCCTGTAGGCCGAACCATTCTCAACTTAGTCACCTCTTTATTGGTTTTTGGTTTGGTTTTAATTTTGTTGTAATTTGTTGTATTTAGTTAGTTTTGGTGTGTTGATATCACTCTTTTGAAGGGCCGAACTACTCTCAACTTGGTGGCCTCCTTACCAGTTTTTGGCTTTGTTTATGTTGCTTTGTTTTTACACTTAGTTTATTTTTCGTGAATTGGACGTGAATATAATTTCTTTGTAACGTTGTTTAGATTTATCGTGATACACTAGTGTGTGCCTAGGCACACGTTCTCATTGTCGGAACTTTAGCCGTCCAATAAGAGACGATGCCGACAATACTAACAATGGTTATAACAATATTTTCGTACTTACGCGCCCTCCCACGCCATCCCTGTTACTTCCCCAGGCTCCAAACCATCAAAGGTATGCAGTTCGTATTGTACTGCACCCATTCGTCCAGTTTCATAGCTGGAAGCCTTCCCGTAATCTCGGAATCGATGAATAATCACCCTATGGGATTTAATATGGGGATGAGCGGACTAGCTAGCTAGCTAGGTAGTAACACATTTTCAACGTTATTGAGGGGCAGATTTTGCATTGAAAGCAGCATAGCTGGCATTCAAACACGAGTTAATTTTTGTCAGGTTGATTATTGCTCTCGATTTCAACACAATTTAAGCTTTTGTACCGCATTATTATTTTTCCCTAAGTACCTGAAATGTGCCCAACTATGCTTCAAGTTATAAGACACTGACGATATGGCGTCGCGCTACAATGGTTTACAACCTCAACAATTGAATTGATGTGATGTTTGTTGTGATGTTTGTTGCCTAACTTGGCGCGACACACTAGCGTGTGTCTAGATCCCTCATTACCGTCCCCAATTAATTTTTTGCATTTTGTCTAAAATTAGACGCATATTTCCTGACTAAAATCCTGTGATATCTACCACCCAAGAACCTTGTCTCCGCTTCGATTGCCGCAGCCAAAAGCGTCGCGCATGTGTGAAACGATCTAATTGTTTTGTCAGGAAGCACAACCAACGGTAACGTCTGGATCACTACGCACCGACTCGCCTTTGCATTCTCGCAGCTAGAACTCAATCGCGATGGCAAAGGTGACATTGCCATGGTAACAACGCCATAGTCATTCGATCCTATTACCTTCGGGAATAGTCTGCTAACTTAGTTCTGGACACTTACTTATGCCACGGGAATTTTCAGATGGCGCTGTAGTAAACGTGGGCCGAGAATGCTGGCGATTTACAATGTGAATGAGTTGGAAGAACACTGCCGTTCAGCGTTTGAGATCGAATACTGATGAAATTACAGCAGATTAAAAAAATCCACTGAGAAAAAAATTCAAGTAGAAACACTAGCCTAGAACTATTCTTTATCCCACGAAATATGCTTTATTACTAGTAAAAAGGAAGAAATCTCACGGCAAATGAGAACAGCGTAGCTTGTTCGTAGTTCGACTTTGCTGCATAGCTGTGGTGTATAGCGACCGTCCGCCGCGTTTGTCGATGAGCAGAGCGATCGCATTTTAATAATTTTTAACAAAGAAATAAAGCATAAAGGCTGCTAAATAACAAAGAACTTTTACTTTTACAAAAGAAGCAATCATTTTTTACCCGTGTTTCTCCTTTCCTACCAAAAATCCCAACATCTTTCAATAATTTCCGTCCGGTGTTTCTTTCGAATAAATGCGTTATTTTTGTAGCACTGGTAACCTTCGTCTAATGAGTGGAAGTTCGTATTTTAATCCTGTTGTTTGTACTGTGACAAGTCTGAATTTTAATCCTGTTTTATTGTTTGCAATTGCCTACGCTTTTTTAGGACTAAAAAAAATTATTACCAGACGTCATACTACCATGATTTAATGCAGAGAAACGGAATATAATAATAATTGGTCCTATACGCGTTTTCATCCCAATT
>JAHWFP010228000.1:0-13820 GCA_023313725.1 Lithobius niger
GTACACACAGAGATGAAACGTCATGATTATTGTACGCACACAATGCATGATTTAGTGACGGGTCGTTAGTAAATAAAGTTCCATTATATTCAACAGGAAATCTCCTAGACGCCACATTTAAAAAAGGGTTTTTAGCAAGGAAAAAATAACGGTAAGGAAATAGACCTTTGGGACCGTACTTGATGTGGCAGATCGAGAAAAATGGCGCTGGGAGGTATATCCCTTTAAGATAAACGCATGCGGTTTGTGGCATTTGTTAGCTTTATTTATCTTCTTCAATTCCTATTCGGCATATGTTGACCTAAATCCGATCCTTACGCCGCTGTGTACAATTTAAAACCGTGATGAGAGAAAAACGCTAACATGAGAGTAGGGCTGTGTAAAATTAAACCATTAATCTCTATTAAAACTACAGATTTCTGGAAATTTTCACCAGATATGATTTTTGACGGAAATTTTATGCTCTACAACTTTGGTCCCATACGTGCATTATAGCCGTAAAGTTAACGGGAGGCGAGATAATGGACGAAAACCCTAAACCGGAAGTGACTTTCGGTCATTTTTTCAAGATGGCGGCGAAAGCTCAACTCGGAATGTTGGGGAGTTTTAGTATGTTGGTTAATATGACGTATAGGAGTTATGTACCAATTTTCAGCTTAATGGAAATTTGTTGCTGCAAACGCCTAAAAATAGGCTAATTTGACTGGACTACTAAAGGATAAAGAAGGGACGACCACACGGGATTAAAGTTTGGAGATTATGCAGCATATTCATAGTAGCTGGCCCTTTTTATTAACAAGTATAACGTGGCGTCGATGACGTCACATGCAAAGACCCGAGATACGCCAAGTAGGTGCTTATGGTGCCATCATGGTTCGTTGATCCTATTACCAAACTAATAGGATTGACGGACCTTGGCACCATCTAGCAAAGGGTGAACAATATACCTATGCACTAGAGGGTAATATGGTTATGGTAGGATGCATAGTGATTCCTACATACACTACACTCACCCCCTCCTAAAAATGAATGGGGATGAGTGCAGAAAACATTAATAGTGCTCAAAGAATCTGCGAAAGACAGAATACACAAGTTTAAATCCCATACCCCCAGTTTTTGCAATAAGAAAGGCGATAACAAAATTAGAAAACCTACTAGAATTAGTTAGTTTAATCTAACTAGTAATTATTAATCTACCTACCTATCAGACCTTATTAGTTCAACCTAATTAACAATGAATAATCAACCTACCTTAACCGACACGCCTCCAAAAAAAAAAAAAAAACCTGACCTACACACAACACTCAAAAAACATAAGGAGAAAGGAAAACAACTATTGTACAAACAAAAAATAATAATCTGGTTGCACTTCTCCCCAATCACTTTTTCACAATTTCGGCGGCGAAACCCTGCTAAGTTCAGCTATCCGAAATCAAAGATTCATGCTGAAGAGACGGCACATTGTCGGGGGCAGCATCGATGCGCGTCCGACGATTGGAAACTTGCGGTGAAAGAAATGGCATTTTGCCAGCGATACTCGCACACTAGCGCACACCTCTTTGAGTGGTCAAAATTGGGCAACCAGCAACCAGCAAAATTCCGGGCAACCAGAAAAATTTACTAGCTAAACAATCACTATTGTAGACCGGCTGTTCAACTTCAAATGATTTACAGGGTTTATGAAACTGTGGACGGACTTGACAGTCTTGCTTTTTTTGAACAACATGGTGGCAAGGAGGTGGTACAATTTTCTGTGGACGGACGTCCCAAGAACAGTTTAGAAGGCTGTTCTCCAACGATGGAATTTGGGAGGGTACGAGCAGCAAATAAATAATTTAGCTTCGTCAGAACCATTAGTCAGGTAAGCTTTAAGTGACCTCTCAAAAGATTTAACTGTGATTTCACGTTGTCCGTTACTAGCAGGAAAGAAGGCACGTGTGTGATATGGCGTATTCCACATCAGCTCACTTGAAACTAAATTCGGTCCATTATCTGAAACTTACGTTTTGTAAATCCCGTATGTAGCAAATGAGCTACGGAATCAATCTCTCTCTCAATATATGTATCTCTTATGCCGAAAGGTCCATGCTGAAAAGGAAAAGATTCAGCAAGAAAGGAAAATGAGTAACTAATGCGATAAGGCTTGCATCGCGCATGTTTATTCAATTCAGGGTAGCAATTCAAAAGCGTGTTCATTCTTGGCAGGCGTGTGACCGGGAATGTTGATTAGTCGTACAAATTACTCACAAACGAATTATTACTACTTGTATTGTTGACAGAAAACTCCTGGCAGTCAATAAAAAAGGTTAATATTGACGGTAGCAACGGAAAATGGCGAACGCCCGACATGTGAAGGGTATTGTCAACGCTCTGTAACAATCAGTAACAAACGAAATTTATGTCTAGGCAGGTATAACTTAAGTGTTAATGATATACATTACCTTCGTATGTTGTCTACGGTAACAGAACTATCTAGACACATGCTAGTGTGTCGCGCCAAGTTAGGCAACAAACATCACAACAAACATCACATCAATTCAATTGTCTAGGTTGTAAACCATTGTAGCGCGACGCCATTGCGTCAGTGTCTTATATCTTGAAGCATAGTTGGGCACATTTAAGGTACTTGGGGAAAAATAATAATGCGGTACAAAAGCTTAAATTGTGTTGAAACCAAGAGCAATCACCCACCTGACAAAAATTAACTCGTGTTTGAATGCCAGCTATGCTGCTTTCAATGCAAAATATGCCCCTCAATAACGTTGAAAATGTGTTACTACTGCTAGTCCGCTCATCCCCATGTTAAATCCCATAGGGTGATTATTAATCGATTCCGAGATAACAAGAAGGCTTCCAGCTATGAAATTGGACGAATGAGTGCACTACAATACGAACTGCGTACGTTTTATGGTTTGGAGCCAAGGGGCGTAACAGGGATGGCGTGGGAGGACACGTAAGTACGAAAATATTGTTATAACCATAGTTAGTATTGTAGGCATCGTCTCTCATTGAACGGCCAAAGTTCGGACAATGAGAACGTGTATACTGACGTACGTGCCGAGGCACACACTAGTGTATCACAATAAATCTAAACAACGTTGCAAAGAAATTGTATTCACGTCCAATTAACGAAAAATAAACCAAGTGTAAAAACAAAGCAAAATAAAGCCAAAAACTGGTAAGGAGGCCACCAAGTTGAGAGTGGTTCTGCCCTTCAAAGGAGTGATATCAACACACCAAAACTAACTAAATTAAACAAATTACTACAAAATTAAAACCACACCAAAAACCAATAAAAAGATGATTAAGTTGAGAATGGTTCGGCTTATAGGCAAAAGGTAGTAGCAAATTGTTGAAAACCAATTTCTTATTGACGTGGCATTTTATTACTCATCTGCACGGTAGTGGAGTTGAATCAATACACAATTTTAAAAAAAGGAGTGATATCATATCAAAAACCAAAACTGGTAAAAGGGGACCCCAAGTTCCGAATGGTTCGGCCGTTCAAAGGAGTGATATCAACACACCAAAACATTCGCCAACTTAATCACACCGAATAATACTTTGGACGTTAAATGAAAACTTGAACATTGCTACCGAAAGTAGCAATGTTCTAGCTTTCATTTAACCTTCGAATTATTAAGTGGTGCGATTAACTTGGCGAATGTTTTGGTGTGTTGATATCACTCCTTCGAAGGGCCGAACCATTCGAAACTTGGCTGCCCCTTTTACCAGTTTTGGTTTTTGATATGATTGAATTTACGCTTTCAATAAGTAAGTAATGCTTATTTTCCACAAAGAAAAACAAAAACCTTCCTTGCAATTTTGGTCGGGCTACATGATGCAAGACACTCCATTTGCTCCCGTGTTATGGCACCCTGTGTGTGCAAAATAAAGCAATGAATTAACATGCTGTTGGCAATGAAATAGTTTAAGTACTAAAAGGCATTATGTCATAATTGATGGGGGGGGGGGGGGGCGGACCCCCGGAGGGCGCTGCAATCGCTTCAAGTTGGGGGCGCCTTGATGGGGGTGGAGAGGGGAGAAGATGAGGTGAAGAAGCATGGGCTTCAGCTAGATCGACAGATGTTGTGCTGGGAACAACGAATTTTCGAATAAGGCTTGTATTTGTTGTTAACTTAATTTTGAAGATAAATGGAAACTTCGAGAATGCTTCTATAATGACTAAAAACATTTTCCCGTTACACGGACCTAGAGAATATACGTGCAAGCGAGATCACACCGCAGCAGCAGGCCTTTCCCAAACGTGTTTTTTTTTCCTTTTAAGTCACCATCATGGTTCAATTGACATGGCTCACATGTTTTAACAAATTTTTCCAATCGGTGTCATTGCTGGGCCACCAAACATGCGAATGTGCAAGTGCTTCAATCCAGGCAATACCACAGTGCCCCAAATATAGTTCAGTTAGGGCACAGGATGAGAGCTTCAGGAATAACCAAACGATTCCCCCAAAAATGCATGATGCTTTCTAGCAAAAGCTAATTTTTTTTATGGAAGTATGTTTTCAAATTGTCATTGTCGACTTTTTTGGGTGGATGATCGCAAGGCAACGGCATTCGTCATAAAAAATTTGCTGTTGTGTTTAACTTGCCCTGAATGTGTTGCAATATGAAATTGTACGCACTAAGGAACAAAACCCAGTGCTGAATTCGCATGGCAGCAATTGCAGAACCGCCTGCTTTATTTCCAAAAATCAAATTAGTGCTTTTTGATAACTTTGCATTGTAAAGTTAAAGTACTGATGGAAACACTAACCCTCAAATACTATCGATAACACTTCGTTGCTTTTTGGTTTTAATTTTAGACTACCTAAGCAGGAATTGAACTCTTGACCTTTGAGACCAAAGGCCGAAGTCCTACCGCTAAGCCATACTGACACGGCCACCGGCAACATTTAATACGCAGAAAAATAAGCACACACTTTCCAACCGCCACTGGAGGGACGCTTGTTTGTGCACCACAAACCAAGTAAACAGAAAGGAACACACAATAAAATGTGAAATCAGGAATAAACAGGACGGAAAACCAAATCAGCTCGATAAGTGGTAAACAAATACAAATGCGAACCTACTGCCTTTGCCTTTAGGACGTAAATGCCAGACTGCCTCAGCAGGAATTGAACTTTCTACCTTTGAGGCTAAAGGCCAAAGTCCTACCACTAAGCCATACTGACATAGCCAAAAGGAAAGAGCCATCGGCAGCTTTTAACACGCACACATATAAAATAAGCATACACTTTTCAACCGACACTGGAGGTACGTTTGTATGCGAGCCACACATCAAATGCATACACAACAATACATTAAGCCTGAAATCAGAAATAAATAGGACTTTTGAGCCGATTTGACTTTGTTTCCAGTTTATTCCTGATTTCATGTTTTATTATGTGTTTCTTTCTGTTCACTTGCTGCGTGGTGCACACGAAAGCGTTCTGCCAGTGGCGGTTGGGAAAGGCATGCCTATTTATTATGTGTGCGTGTTAAATTTTACGTTTAAATTTTATGGATTACTCCCCAAATGTCTTAAAGGTTTATTTCTTGCCAATGGTTACAACAGCAGTCTTGTGAATTGGAACTAAATTTATGCCTGGTAACTGTGACGTTATATGATGTGGAGACTCTTTGTAAAAAAAACAAAAAACAGTGGAATCGTGATGGATGTGAGCTGATCAGGCTAATTTAGAAAGTTATGTAGAGTTTAAACTGTATCTAGGTCTGAAGATTATCTTTTTGAAAAGTGTTCTTGGTTTTTTAAGACTCTTATTGCTAGACTTAGTGTGGCTCAATAAATGTGGGGAAAAAAATGGAATTTAGACAAAACTTGTGGGTTCTACAATCTAGATGAAATTCAAAATATAAAACATTTGCTGTTTTCTTGTTCTTTCTTCTAGGCAGAGAGAAAGTGTATTCCTAACCTTCAGTGTCACTACACTAATAGGAACGCGCATTTTAAGAACTTTAATGTATTCCATTTAAAGTTGAAAAATGGCTTAATGTAATTATTAACTTTCTTAAACTCTGATGAAGTTATTATTAGTGTTCTGTGAACCGTGAATGTATATAATATTGTAATTTAGTCTATCATTGGTAATTGGCAATTTAATAAACTCATTGACTGACTGATTGAATCCTTTATTAATTTTCCTTGTTTTTTTTATTTCTTTCTTATTATTTCGTTCTTGATTTTATTTTGATTTTGTTACTTCTTTCCAATTAAGTGTCATGGAAGCATCCCAATGGGACTGTATGTTGGAGAAGATTGTCTACCATTCGTGTCAACCCCCAGATGTTGTGGTATTGCGTGATGTGTTCATAGTCCTCAGTTTCGTAAGTTCTGTGTTGTCTAGTATCTTGCCGCTTTTTCCTGGATGGACTTCAGCACGTAGCTGGTGTCTGAATACTTCTCACTTTCTCACGTTCTGTGATTGGTTGTTACAGTCTTGTGAATTCATAACCCTAATGTTCAAACTTTTGATAATCAGTTAAAGTTTCATTCTGTTAAAATGTCTGCTCTCGTTATGGTTGTGGATGTTTTGTTGTCCATATTCTTCGGTTCGGTGTGTGCCGTCATAGCTTTCTCAGTGTTATCGGCTGTCTCTCCTTGGATCGGCTCGGGGTTGGATTTACCGATATCGACGAATTGTGGGTATGCTCGGGTGAGCACGCCGCCAGATTATGAGGTGCCCTCACCTGTCTTTCTCCATTCATAGCTGCCACTCTACTGACCAGACTGGCGAGACACCGTTTTAAACCTTCCTTATACCATCTACAGGCCGTGTGCCACCATCGATTACCATTCCTCCGTCCGAGTTGTTTACCTGAGTTGCTCACTTGGCATGCTCCTCCACTGCCGATTACTGACCCTACATCCACATACATACTGTGACTATGTGGGTGATGACCTGCTCACCAATTAGGCATACAATTGTATTCTGTATGACATCAATATTAACGTCTACTAGAAAAGGTCTTAACACGTTTCACCTATGGATGATGTTTTGCAGACCAGCGGCATTATTCAATAGATGTTTTTTTTTTTAATTTCCTTATTATTAAGTATATACTGGAATGTTTTACTCGATGGATTATTATATTGTAGGTGTTGCACATGTGTTTGTTCAATTATTGCACTGGTATTAATACTTTTATGTATTTTTCATTACAGGCACATTCATTTTGGTATGTTTCGTGTGTTGCTTCACTTACGTATATTTCGACAATGTTTCCGGTTGGTAAAAACAACCAAATAATGAAAAAGTGAATTTAATAAAACGTACAAGTTTGTGCAGGCAGTCGCTCATACATTCCGTCCCATCTTTGTATCTCCTACTGCTCTAAATAAAAGTTTATTGCCCCTTCCTCTAAACTCAAAATTCAAACTTGTATTTGTAACTATTTAAAATGTGCTGCTTTATTGTTTAAAATTAATAATTTACGTTACTTCCTAAGTTGAAACTATCACTTTTCAGAATTAAATCTATTATTCCAAATTAATATTGCCTCAAGTGCTGAGTTTTTTCTTTGAATGATTACCATTCTTTTTTGCTCAGCCTTTCTTAAATTATTATGCACTACAAAACAAAATTCTAACTAGCAACATTAGGCAGTTAGCCTAATCATGGCGTAATGCCTTTAGAGATGAAAAATTGAACTTCTTCTGTGCGTGAGTATTTTTGATGAAATTCCTCTTTCTCCCACTTGAGGCGTCCTGTCAGTGGTGTCGTTGGCGCTGCTAAGGAGCGGCAGCGATAATGTAACTGCTCCCACTCTTAAGATGGATACCGCCATTAGTCCAAGGACAATAACAGAAATGCAGATGGTGATGACTAAATTTTAATCACTACCACCTTCACCTCAGTCCCTGGAATATCGTTTGCTTTAACTTTTATTATTTTTTCTGAAGATGCAAACGGTATACATGGGCATAGGAGTAGAAGGGATTGGTTCTACTTCCATGACACGAGTGATAATTATTTATGTGATCTGACATTAAAGTAAAACGCTAGTATATGGTGCACAAAGCTTCAATTTAGTGCATATAGACATCAGTAGTACTGTCACGTTATCTTGGAGTACTGTCACGTTATCGTCTCTGGTTCACATCCTCTGGCAGCGGTAGGTACTAAAAATGTAGGCGGTTTGTGAGGCAACTGTCCCATTTGGCCGTGTGTGTTGCCATAACTGTCTTTATTCTTGTAACTTGTTTGTCACTTACATTTAATTATCGTCTTAGATTTATGTTCTTTTAACTTTTACTAGGTAATTTTTAAACTAGGTATTTTTCCAATTTAACCGTTGATATTTTATTAATAACTTCAAATTTATTAATTACTATGGAAATTCTATTTTATTGTATACCAGGTCCCGGACCCTTCAAAAAAGAGATTATCACAGAAGTAACCAAGTGAGGGACATGGCACTCTATGCGGGGCCTCATGATGGAACAGTCAACAGGGTTATGACGTCTTGGTGTAATATCACATGTTTCCGTCCGTGTTGGGAAGACAGCTGACGTCTACAACTGGCTGATTGCCAAAACGAATGTACAAATTTTTGAAGAGTTTAACTGATACCCCGATGTGTAACTTTGTCAACATTAGAATGTGGTGACAACCCATAATTGACAGGGTAAAAATTCCGGTTGAAGGTAAGTTTCAAATTACAGAAATTTTCAGTAAACACTCAGCCATTTTTCGGGAAGAATTAGGTAGCAGTCGCACAGCAGAAATGCATGTCGCAACTACGCATAACAGACATATTTACACTAAACCATTTCCTGCAAACTCTGCTAAATTATTTGAGCTACATAACGCTATTGATAAACTGTAACAGGAGGTGAGAATAGAACTAACGTTAAGTCAACATTCTGGTCCGTGTTTCTAAAACTCTAAACTAGAGGGAGGTTTTCGTTTTTTTGGTAGATTTTAGGGCGATAAATGCTGCTTCTGTTCCTGACGCTTACACACTTCCTTCTATTGACCTTATCTTAGCACAAGTTGGAACCCCTAAATTTATAACTACAATCGACCTTAAATCTGCATATCACCAAATCTACCTAGATTTAGCATCCCAAAAATTAACTGCGTTCAGCATCCCTGGGGCTTCTTATCAAGGTAAATTCATAATATTTGGACTGAGAATATTTTCCAATTAATGATGGACGAATTGATAGAAATGATGAGTTTCAAGGGTTACTTTTGTACCAAGACGATTTGATGCTGGTGTCTCATTATCCAATTAAACATAGCAAGAAATTAGATTTTGGGCTAGAGCAGTTGAAATACGCGAACTTAACAGTTTATGTTGAAAAATTTCATCTTTGTTGTGCAGAAACCCGTGTATTAGGTTTTATTCTGTCACAGCATGGAATTTGCCTGATCCTAAGAGAGTTGAGGTGATTGCGAACATGAAATCTTCAACTAAACTCAAGAAATTAAGATAATTTTTGAGGGTCACGGGTTTCTTTCATCGTTACGTGGAGTCGTATTCTAAAATTGCATATCCATTGTTGAGTGGCAGTGGTCGAAAGAATGCGAGAAAACTTTTCAATCGTTGAAGGAAAGTTGGTATCAGCTGCTGGTCTTGCCTCAACCCAATTTTAACATTCCTTTCATCATACGCTGCAATAGCAGTAATTTTGCCTTAGGTGCACTGTTGCTACAAGAAGGCAAAAATGGGCCTCGTGTGATTTGTTACGCAAGTAGAGCTTCATATGATGGGGAGAAAAGAAAATGGCAGTTGTGGAACGAGAGGCTCTAGTTTGTTGAACTTTTTCGGACTTATGTTGAGAGTACCACGTTTCTAGTTATTTATGATCACCAATCAGGAGGGGCTCAGATCTGCATGGGCTTTTAGATAAGCGCGCTTCGCAAATCCACTAATCCGATGCGTGTAGGATTGTTAACCATTCATTATAAGCATAATTTAAAAATCTTAATTAAAAAAAATATATATTCCAACAACACAATGAGAGTTTTGAAAGGAAAGGTTTTATCACTTGACACTAAGCTCCTAGTTAGGCCTAGTCTTTTTTTTAATAAGGAAATCAAACAACAAAAACTGCTAATCAAAATTCTGAATCTGCTAATCTTCTATAAAAGTTTCATTTTGAGTCACAGTTTTGGTAATAATTTTTTTTGGCTCAGGTCGAGCCCTGGTTGGTCATCATTTTCACAATAAGTTAGGTGAACCAAATTTATGTGTCTTAGCACCACCCACAGAGAGTGCCAGACTAATTGTTAGAGCGCACAATAGCCCAGCTTTGCAGAGCGCACAACAGTCCAGCTTTGGCACAAAAGGGTGTGGCAAAGACAGTGTTGTTTTTGCACGTTTCTGCACTTGGTTTGGGATAGCACGTGATGTTGCGTTATTTATTCGTTGTTGTCATCAGTGCCAGCTTGCAAAAAACGATCATACTGGTCGCAAAGTTGCTATGAGGGCGGCATCTATCCCTCAACTTCCAGGGGATGTGTACTGCCTGGATTTATCTGATTCGTTTCCCAAAAGTAGCAAAGGGAACTGTTTCTTGCTTGTTTTGGTGGACACTCTCATGAAATTTCTGGAAGTTTTCGCCATTAAAGATGCCAAAGCGACGACGGTTGCTGATATCATCGTGAAGGAGGTTTTTTCAAAGTGTGGGGCTTGTCAAAAATGAGTGAGCGACAATGGCAAATTATTCTTAAATCCTACACTTCGAGCTTTGTCAAGGGTTTTTAACATCAAGCAACAATTCCTATTTCCCTACTCTCCCCAGGGGAACCATTCGGGACACCTAATTGGTTCTATTAAAACTTTGACCAGAGCTAGATTGGGTGTAAACCAGAAGAAGTGGGATATGGACTTGCATTTGGGCTTCGGGAAGTTGAGTCATTGGCTACTGGTTTTTCACCCGCAGTGTTGCACCATGGCCGAGAATTGTTAATACCAGGGCAGTTTGATCGTAATTGCAACAAGGACCTATAGATAACAAAGCATGTGTATGGGCCTTGTAGTTATCAAAAAGACTGCAGTCGGCAATTGTTTTGACTCGTGATGCTCTTCGAGAGCAACAGTATGTAATGTTGCAGTCACCCATTCCCACCGCCCCGCCTAGAATCGCTGTCCAGTGCAGTTGCTAGGCACCGAACACCATGGCAATGCCTTCCCACCAATGTAGCGATTATATCGTAAGCATCTGAGTAGATGTAGAGAGAGCTGTAGAGACGCAGTGTAGTAGAAGCCTAATGCTCTGTTCAACATGTATTGTATTAGTACAGACATTAACTCGTTTAACATCCATGAGTTTGTTCCGACTGACTATCCCGGGAGTAGTGTGAACCCTAACACTACAAGTAAAAACGTCATGCTGTTGATGAACAAGGAAATCATTTAGTTTTGGTGTAGGTTCTGAGATGTTATGTAAGGCACATTCAAGAATTCTAAAATAAAGAACTGCACGTCAAAGTTGGCCTTGCAACGGACAGGACCATACATTGTTTATGACAAAGTTACTCCACTTGCATATCGACTGGAAAAACCCGTGACTACAAAACATTAAAGGGGACGTGCCACTTATTCCACCTTAAACCCTTTGTTCTTAAAGATTTTTTTTCTTGAATCCTTAGTTGTATTTTTCTCCCAGCTATTTTTTTGTTTCCCTCTTTCTTTACCTTTAAAATTTTGATATTTTTGGTCCCTGCTGTTTAATTGCTGATGTTTTTGTAAAAAAAGGTTTTTGGTTTTGGCTAGCTTCCTTAATTATCTTTCTTCTTTTTACGTTTGTGATGTTATACAGATGTCGTTTGGATGTTGCGTAGAAGTGTGAATGAATTTAAATGTGTATATCTGTATTTATTTACACTAGATAAACAAGTAAATGATTTGAACAGATGCTGTGACTGAGTTACATAGTAGTGTAAATATTCGTAATCTGTAGTGACCTTTTTGTAGTGTAAATCTATTGTCACTGAACGTTTTTCCAGTAATTTTTTGTGTGTCATCCACCCTGTTTACTGCTTTTGTTTGTTTGAATCTGGGTGCAGTGGTATTAGCTGTGATTTACTACAGTGGTTAATAATTTTTTCTTTCTCTCCTTAACCATTCATGACCTGATTCTTTGGATTTGGGTTGGTTTTTTTCTCTTGGTTTGTTTATACTGGTTAAGCACTTGTTATTTTTTGGAATGCTGGGAAACTAAACAAAAATAATACTTATTTTGGTTTATATGCATTTCTGGGCAAAGAGTGTAACTGAAACACTTTCTGTTCAATTCTTTAAAGGTGAAGTTTAGTTTTGTGTTCTTTGGGGAGATTACTTGATGAAGGAATGTTTTTTTTTAACACATTCCTTAAAACTGAAGAATGTGAAGTATGCAGCTTTACTATTAGCTTGTTCTCTCTTTTCCCCTACTATCTTAATTGGAAGTAACAACTTTCTCTCGATGGAAATAGTTATTTCATAATTTTTAAAGTAGTTTAGGCCTAATGAGTAAACATTTTTTTCGATTTCTAAACTAAGATTTTTGGCGAGTTGTATTCAAATTTCTTTAATTGTTGTGACAACATAAAGCCTCCTCAACCAGGATAAAAGGAAGGTAAGGACACCTTCAAGTTAATTGAGGTGGGCTTATGACACGTTAACTTGCAGTTGTGTTGCCGTTATCGTCTCTGGTTCGTATCCTTTGGCAGCGTAAGGTACTAAAAATGTAGACAGTTCGTGGGCAACTGCTTCATTTGGCCTTGTGTCTTGCCATAACTGTCTTTATTTTGTAACTTTGATATTTTATTTAGTAACTTTTTTTTATTAATTATTATGCAAATTCTATTTTATCGTACATACACCCGGTTCCGGACCATTCGAAAAAAAGATTGCCATGGACGTAACCGATTATGGGACACGGCACTCTATGCAGGGCCTCACGATGGAACAGTCCACGGGGTTATGACGTCTTGGTGTGATGTCACATGTTTACATCGGTGTTGGAAAGAAGGCAGACATCAACAACTGGTGTTCATGAATGGCGTGGCTTTTCTCTACAATCCGGCCAAGGCTTCAACTTAACTTGTGCTTCGCCATAATTAGTCACATGGAAGATTCTGAGGCCTTACTCAATCCCTGATCAGGTAAATTACGAACTAGTCATGTAAGGTAGCCTGGCAGTGTGAAATTGACGTCTTACATCATATGGGAGCAAGCATTCTTGATCGTCGGGGATTCGCAGGCAGCCCGGTTCTTTTCGTGAGCTAGGTTCATGAGCGTAGGTTGCGTGAAAGTATATTGCGAAGTGTAAGAGCAATTAGTTCCAAAAGTGTCTTTAATGAAGTTGAGAGTTAACCGCTGTTCTGTTGTCTCCTTGTAGCGAACCTCGTAATGAAGAATAATCTGTGGTCTATTCAAGAAATAATCATTAACCTTTTCAGCGTCAAAAATTTTCCTTCAGAAGAGTGAAAAGCACCTGTAACGGGCGCCATACTGTACCACTATCTATGTCTAGATTGCTTTCTTTTACTATATAGCTAATCACGTTTGAGTCCCAGTATTGTGATACCGTTTGTACTTTCTTTAATAAATGTTAACATTATTACTGAGGAAAAACCTCTAATCTGAGTTACGTGTTACTATTGAAGGATTGAGTATTTAACCCCTATGTCTGCTTTCCATACCCGGGCCTACCGTCCTCTTCTCACCCAATGGCTGTAACTTTCCCACGTCTGTATTACCACATTTCCTCCTCTCCCCCCCCCTGCCCCACAGAAAGTGTTACAGTATGGCGCCCGTTACTGGTGCAGTAGACCACCTTTTTTTTTGGGGGGGGGGGGGGG
>JAHWFP010228001.1:0-29299 GCA_023313725.1 Lithobius niger
CAAAGTTAAGCATAGTCTTGAAAATATTTTTTTCCATGATTTTGCAGGGAATGCTGGTAAGGCTGATAGGGCGGTAATTATTAACAGAGGATCTTGAGCCCCCTTTGTGGATAGGAGTGACATGCGCGAGTTTCCACATGATCGGAAGAGTGCCCTCTGCCATGGATTTACTGAAGAGTTGGGCTAGAGCAGGAATTGCTTCATATGCAATTATTTACCCCACCCCTACAAGATGGCAGCACGCGTTGTTTGGTTGCCATGACCCATGAGCAACGGACAGCGATGATGGTGCTCTATAGCTGAAGGATAATGATAATCTTTTTTGGCCGTTCAGTTCCCAAAAAATTTCGAGGTAAAAAAAAATAAAAATAAAAACTTATTAGGTTATTTATATTTCAAGTTTTTGCAGGAATTTGTAAAACAGCATGCCATTACGGAAATCAACCACTCGTAGAGACAAAAATGGGAAATGATCACGCAGTAAAAATGGGTGTGTCTTTATTTTTCCTATATTAAGTGAAATCATCGTTGTGGGTGAATGGGAAAGTTCTCATTTCCCTTGTTGGCCTAGCTTCTGCAAGGTAACAATGACGAAGTACGTCAGTAACAACAATACTGTGGATCGGTACTTGGAACGGCACGGAATTTAAACAATGACCTTGTGTGAGGCTCAAACAGGCATTAAAACAGATAATTTATCACACAGAAATAAACCTATAACATCAGCTGCTTTTCGATGGCTTGCCATAATTAATAGATGTTTCACTTCGGGTCATCTACAAACTAAAGTGTGGGCCTTCAAGGTGTTCGTCCGTCCCATCTTGGAGTATGCAACACCCGTTTGGTCCCCGTACCTCGCAAAGGACATTGATTTGATTAAGTCAGTGCAGAGACGGATTACGAAGTGTCTTCCGGGGTTTCGGGAAGTGGACTACACCGAGCGCCTCACAAGAACGGGCCTTGAACTTCTTGAATTTAGGCGCTTAAGATTTGACCTTATAATCATGACGTATAAGATTCTGCGAGGCTTGATAACGGTTGACCTTCCGTTCTTTGATCCGGCTCTTAGTTTACATTACACTCGTGGGCACCCTTGGAAGCTTGCTACCAAAGGTACAAAACTTGATTGTAGAAACAATTTTTTCTCAGTCTGCATTGTTCCCGTTTGGAATGCGCTTCGTCCTAGTACAGTGGGGATGAACTCTGAGGCAACATTTAGGAGAGAACTGCTCATTGATGACCTCAGTAAATTTATTAAAAGACCATTATGACCCCCGCCTCCGAACACTAGTACAGTATTGGTATCCTGTGGCCCATCCATCAATCGAGTATGTGGTGAATAGATTTTTTTTTAAACTTTATGTATATTTTTTTTAACTATTTGATTACGACAAATCCCATTATGAGGACGCATTTGTTGTAGGGGATAATAAGTGCGTCCGGGAGCCGCCCCAATGCCAACCCCACAGTTAAGGGACAAGCTCTAAAATGTGCCGTGGTGGTAGTCAAGGGGTTGCAGGAATTCCAAATTTACCTTAACTGATGGATCAAGGCTAGAAGTCGTGGTTCAGTTTTGGTGTTGGTTTAATGTAACATTTGAGCGATAGTGTGCTCTGGCTCGCCTGAAGTTCTTGGGCGACACTAACCTCGGATTAAGGCCTTAAATGGAACGTCAACGGCATTAGGCTTACTTGGGGAAATTTGGATTTATAAGTTTCGGGATAATTTTGTTAAGTTTGTGACAGCTAAACAAAGTAGCGACGGGGTTGCAGTGCAGGACAAGCAACAGGATTGGTCAGGTTTGAATTTAAGTTGGGGATAGGGGAAATTGGGGAAAAATTCTAATTTTGGGGCCGAAATTACCTTTGGATGCGGGGAGTTGGAGGCGGAATGGAATTTTAGGTTAATAGCTAACGGCGGATGATCAAGCGAGCTCGAGCGTTACAATTGATGTCAAGCATCATGTACAGGCAAATTACAGCTATGTATTGTTACAACAATGGATCAAATATAGATTATTTCCACTAACAATGAGTATTAATTTTGACAATGGCACATTACAATTTGACGTCAGGTGGACTTCGGGCTTGGGAGATTTCACAAATGACGTCAGCGTGACCTTGCTGGGGTGGTAAAATTCCAACGTTGAAATCCAGAATTAAACTCGTAACATTGTTTTTTACTTTTTAAAATCAACAAAAAATTTTATTAAGTTTACAACGATTTTAAAATGTTTTAGCTTCATTAGCCTATTTAAACATTTCCTTGTCTGCACCTTGGCCATCCTTCCCCTGTAAAACCTACACGTTTGAAGATGCCATCAGGGACCAAAGTGTCCTTGGCAGATCTAACTTTGGTGGTAAGGCATTCGTGTCCCCCACCCCACCTTTGTCTATTCCACATTCCTGGCCATTGTTTTTTTTCACTTTTAAAAAATTTTATCATATTGTCGAAATTCAATATAAGTAATTTCTTATTTTTTAAAGACGTTAATTTTATAATTTTACAGTAAATGCCGTATAATTTGTGGCTGGCTGTTAGCGACCGTCCGGTCCTTGACAGACCCGTTGCTATTACGACAACATTTTGGTTTATTATATTATTATTATTATTAAATGAAGAACTTATTCATACTTACTAGCCTACGCCATGGAAACGTCTATAAAACTATCTGCATTCTCAAAAAATATGTGGATACACGTTACCAGGGGTAGCATAAATATAAAGGACGTGTATATAATGCGCTCCTGACGTTACTTAAATTAATTGTCGTATATCATTGTAGCCTACGTTACACTGAGCACTGTCCCTTTGTCATTTGCCATTTGTTACATTGAGCATTTGTTCGATACGCTGACAAATTAGGATTAATAAATTAAACTAAACTAAACTGAACATGTTTGCTGAGAGGAGTGAGGAGGGCCATATCTGGATATTGCCCTCCTGACGGGGGCAATATCCACAACAATGGACGGATCATTGTTAACCATTGTTACAATAGGGAAGATTCTTGCTCAAACAGGCATTAAATATGCATATTCGACATTTCTGAAACCAATACCTTAAAACAATCGAACTGTCGCAGCCATTCACGCCCTGGAGGAAGTAATCCATAAAGGAGCGTAGCAGAGAAGCTAACATTTTTCTGTCTAAATTTCGTTGTCCAATATTGTACATTAGTAGTTTTAACAGTTTTAGGCTTCGAGAAATGTAGTTGAACTTACTGATTGATGTTTTTGTCCTGTTCAGGTTCATTTCGACAAAATTCGTCCAAATTCAACAAAAGCTCTTTAAATCCATAATAATTTCTCTAGAATTTGAATTGATTACAACGGGAAATCGGCCCGGAACCATGCATCCCGCACTAGACCACTACAACCAGTATAGGGTACAATCACTGTAATTACACACCCCAATTCACATCAACCAGCTCTCTGATCAACCTATTAATTCACCAGCAATTCCACACTAGCAGAAGGAAGGAGGGAGAAGGGAGAAAACACTAACAGAAAGCCATGCTCTACACCCTCATTCTCGTTGCCCGGAGAGGGACAAGAGGTCGCTGATCGATGGATGCGACATGAGAACAGAAGCCAGCGCACGCCGCTGGAGCTAGAAGACCGGGCAGAGAAGAAGAAAATGGTAATGCGTAAAATCCACTAAGCAAACCGGTCGAACCGGGGAGTCCACCTACCCCACGTGAAACTGGTGCTCCCGCAAGAGCGAGTGACCCGTACGCCGGCGGGACAGGGCCCGCACACCAGCACACGGCAGACGACCGACGACTGCTGCTAAATAATGGTAGATGGCGCTAGGTGCTGCGGCCTGTCATTCGGTGAATACGCACCTTTTATTAACGTAGGGGCAAATGTATGGTAAAGCCTAGGTAAAAAATGTTCTTGTAACTTGTAGATCCTCAGGTTAAAGGTGGGTTGCCACCAAATTAACATGTGCAGCATCTAGCCCTATTGATTCTCTCTCGCAGCAAGTAAAGGAATGCACAAAGCAATACCTTTAAACAGAACAAATAAACAGAACGTGCCTGCTTAATTATTGAGTAAAAATTTGGTACGTCCCCGTGCACCTGGGAGCAAACTGCAAAGGTTAACGATGGTGCCAGGGTATTTTCTGTACATTTAACCGTGGTGCCATCTAGTGTCATTAATATCGTTAATCTTTACAGCTTACTTTCAGGTGCACGAGGATGTACCACATTTTTACTCAATAATTCAGAAGGCTCACGGCTTGTTTTTTTATGTTAAATTATATATTTTTTTGCATTCCTTTGCTGGCTTAGCGCAAGTGCTAGAGAGAAGTAGATAGCGCTCGATGCTCCAAACTTTCGTTTGGTGGCAACCAGCCTTTAAGTTACATGCAGTATGTAAGACAGCTTAATTCCTCCCATTAGGGGCGGGGAATACAAATTAAACATAACATTTAAAGTGGCACTATCACCGATTGAAAGTGGGCAGAATCTGGCAACATCTAGAGCTATCCAGCACTATCTAGTGCTTGCCTGCACCAAGCGAAGAATGGACAACGGCATTTCTTTTTACGAAACAAACAAGCCATGACCGCTTTAATTAGTGAGTTAAAATTTGGAACGTCCTCGTGCACCTGGGAGCATGCCGTGAAGGTTAACAATATCACTGCCGCTAGATGGCGCCATGGTGTTTTCGTTCACGTTTCAATCGGTGAGAGTGCGACTTTAATATATGCAGCCTTCATTATTTACAACAGACTCTGGCACTGTCCACTATGAAAAGGTAACAGTGCATTGACATTTTACGCAGCCTGTAAGAGTGTGAGCTCTAGGCTCATGCTAACTTAGCTTAACTTGTTACTCGAATTCCATTTCACAACCAAGTTGCTTGAACAATAAATTAGCATAAATTGGTGAATGGTATCTAATTACCCTAAGACAACATGTCACACCAACTAAATAAAAATAGTTATTAAACCGTGAACCTAAATTTTACCAAAATAGGTAAAACAACATTACATGTACTGTTAGCTTAACAAAGCCAACCTTTACCAACATTAGGTAAAACAAACATAATTAAAGGTTCTAACCTATGATACAGGCAACTTAAACCTATACTGACACTGGATAAAGCAACATTTTAATACTAACCAACCAGCATAACAATAAACCACTTATTTAAAACATTAAGGTGAACAATAAAAGTACGGTCATGATAGCCTTAACCAATTCGCTATAATCCTTAATTTATGTACTCCCCCACATACACAACGAACAGCAATTAAAGCTAGAATATTAAAAAAAAAAAGACTAACGTACATACAGCTTTCAAAATAACCCACCAGGATTTTAGAAAATTTAGGATTTCAATTAAACAGACTGTTTTAAATAAACCAAAACAATCAATAGAGTTTATTACTTAATATGCGCTTTTTAAACACCACAGATAAAGTGGTGAAACTTAAATATGCAACAAAAAATATTGTATTACTTTCGCGTATGTGCGTTGGCCGCCCGCCGTAAATTAGACTTAATTCAGGCCATTAAGGACACTTCAAACCCAAAGTAAAGTACCTTTAGTTACTTGTTGAACACCCACTGGGCATGCTGATGCACTTAGCCGAGTAAACAAATGCCTTAAAGACCATGGAAATGGACTGTAGGTCATTGAACAAAAATTGTTGACTATCCAAGATGATTAACCAACTCTTGATGTAAAATCTGCCTTTTGAACTCTCGGTTGCTAAAGAATAAGTTTCTTGATCTTCATTTACTTTTAACGACACTGTCCCAATATACTTTGCATTGCAGAAACTTGGAGGAATACTTCAGTACCTGATGCCGCATTACCATGTGCACGGTACTACATTATATGTAGAAGGGCTCGTGCTACTGATCACATGGGAGACGGTATTTTGGTGTTGGCAAGTATAGACTTAAATATTTACGAGGATTGTAACTTCAACCAGTCAGAATTTGGTGTAAATATGTATTAAAATTGAATACCACATTTCACTTTTTGTTGTTATATCGCCAACCAGACACTACAGTTTTGATGGAGGAATGGTACTCCAACTGTTTCATATAACAGACTAAATAAAATAATTATGTGACTGTGGGTGATATCAACTTACCATCCGTTAAATGGTCAATCTTATACATAACAAAATCTTGTGATCAACGGCTACTTAGAACAATTTGTGTGTTAGGATTATCACAAGTTGTGGACTTTCCAACTCGAGGTGCAAACACACTGGATCTGGTTTTGCTTAAAGATGTTTCTATGGTGTCGAATTGTTCCTCCCTACGAGTTTTTGGTATTAGTGATCATGTAGGCCTAGTAGTCAAATTTGAAGTAACGATGGTATCTCCAATACCTGAAAAACTTTGTTAGATATATGTATGATCAAATTAAAGTGGCGCTATCACCGCTTGAAAGACTGCAGAATCTGACAACATCTAGCGCTATCTAGGAGAATCTAACATTTGCTTTCACCATGCGTACAAATGGATAATGGTATTTCTTTTAACGAAACAAACAAGCCACAACGTCCTTAATTACTGAGTTAAAATTTGGTCCGTCCTCATGCACCTGATAGCAAGCTGTAAAGATTAACAATATCACTGCTACTAGATGGTGCCATGGTACTTTCGTTCGCTTTTCAATCGGTGGTAGTGCTACTTTAAACTTCAGTTACTTGAAAACTCTCTTTACCTCCTATGATTGGAACAATCCACCCTTTTCTGAAGTGTGGGCTGAGCTGTATGATATTCTGGACAATATTAGACTGCAATGTAGAGGTTATTTCTGCTCTATTTTTATCGCTGATTTTTGCTGTACCCCTGGGGTGAACCACTCGAAATTTGCAGATGACTCCCAAGATGGCTGCGGTTGTTGATACTAATATTGAGTAGAATTTTTTCCAGTATGCAATGGATTTAGCTTTGGTTTGGCATAATGCATGGTAACTTCCCATTAATTTAAACTAGGTGAAAGTTCTGCATGTCGGGCGGGATAACTCCAGGTGTCCTTTTTTTTGAGAACGAGGTGGAAATTTCGGAGGTCTCTGTAATGAGAGACTTGAGCATTTTTATTGATTAATCGTTTAATTTCTCACAGCACGTAGAAACTTATACCAGTCTCGAATAACAGAGTCCAGAGTTGAACTTATAGACTCGAAATAGTTTTATTCTGATTTTTCTGCTTTACCATTGCCTATACGGAAAAGTTGATGGGAATTTTTTTTGTGCAGAATGTTGTTCTGAACAATTTTGCCAGTCTACGTTTTTTGATTGGAGTTACTGTTCTTGAGATAAATATAAAAAAAATGTTTTCCGACCGCCATTTTCCAAGATGGCGGCCAGTATGGCGGTCTGCCAAGTTGGCCCCCCTTCTAGTATTAAATAACACTACCTAACTAACAAATTTCAGCAGGTGGCCAAACTTTTACATTCCATGTAACTTCCAACTTTTTTTTAGCATTTCGTTCACACCGACTATAAGGTCTTAAATATTCCTTTGTATAAAGCTTTAGTAGCCTACGTCCTGGGTTAGAATATGGTTTACCATTTTGGAACCCCATGTTCAAAAAGGACTCATAAATCCTTGAAAATATGCAGCGTCGTTATACGAAAAGGATTCAAGGGCTGTTTAATAGTCCGTACAACCAACGTATATGCCGGCTCCAGCTCCCATCCTTGAAATGGAAGAGATGTCATGGTTTTAATTTGCATATTACGTAAATAATAAGGGGATTAATGCATAATTAATACTTATATGAATTAATGTACGCAGTCTTATATTCACAACTAATCAAAATAGCGCATGTTCAGACTTAATATTTCTTTGAAGACAGGTGCTAGCTCAAGAGAGCCGAAATATAATTAAAGCCTAAGCCCAGGTGTTGTCGGTCTTCTTTGTAAAATAACCCAGAAGGATTCCACGAAATGTAAGGGCAGGATGATTGGCATATTTATTGGACAGAACACCGAAAACCAATTAAGGACCCTGTTACTTAAATTAGGGAAGAGGTAACCTAAATACCAATTGCTTCCAATTCCAAGAAATTCTAACACCTGTTTATTTGATTGGCAGCAGCAATACAGAAAGATCGCTCATGCGAGAAGAAACTTCCGGTCGTAGCAGCTGCTGAGTGACGTGGAATTTAGATGCCCCAAATAGATTTGGCGGCACGCAACAATAAAGGAATTCCTTTAACAAACAATAGGGGCTTCATTGACAAGCTAGATTATTGGATAGATAATGATTTAGTAAATAAAGAATCCCGTTAAGAGAGGCGGGACAGTTACGACCTAACTGCTCCCTTGTGCACTTCGAAGTTCACACCAGTACGCCATCTGATAATCCAGGCCGGAGGAGAGACCGAGGTTACGACAGGAAGCCAAGTTTTCGGGGACACTTCCCCTAATCCGCAGCTAAGTACTCTGGCCTCAATTTATAGAACAGCTTAAAGCAACATACCGCCTGCCTCACAACACCCACGCGACCATCACATCCACGTATTCACCACAGCTAAGGTCAACTGAGACGGCAGCTTCGTTCCTAGCAGCGAAAACGTAGCTACTGTCTCATGCCTAATAGTCCAGCCAGCGTGAACCCATTGATTGTGTTGTCAAAAACCGAAATGATTCTTGTATTTTAAAATCACAATTTAAAATTTTCTACAATACTGTCTTATAATTTTGCTTCGGCGATCTATTGGAATAATTAATTTTAATTTTTACTGCATTAGCCTTCTAGATTTTTGATCTCATAGTAATTACTAACAAACGATTAAAATTAATACTGCGCACACACAGATAAAACTTCCAAGGTCATTGTAGGCGCGCGATGTATCATTTATGTTCGGGACGAACGTAAATAAAGTTAGTAATATTCAACAGAAAGTCTCCTAGATGCCACATTTTAAAACGGACTTTTAGCAAGGGAAAGACTAACTGTAAGTAATAGACCTTTGGGGCCGTACTTGATGTGGAGGAGCGACAAAAATGGAGCTAGGAGGTATATCCCTTTAACTGTTACTATGAGTTAAATAACGATCTGAACAGTTATAGCTAATCATTTATTTATTATTATTCCACTAGAATGCCAATCACTTGCTTAGTTATTATTGGAATCAATCGGTTATACAACATTCTCGTTATTTTGGTCGTAGTAACCTAAATTAATGTTCTGACCAGTCCTGGCGCAGATTGCTGTACAGTAGCTTACGCAGTTATTAAAATACTTGGGATAATCATTTGTTGTTTATTATTGTGTCTCCATGTTGAAGTGTCATTTGAATATACACTATACAACACATATAGCTATCCTGATATCATGGTATTTCTTGTTATGAACCCAAGTAAACATGACAGAGACAGCGAAGGAGTTTGATTTATATTTTTAAGGTGTTGCACGGGTTGCTGCAGAAACTTAACTTTCTTTTTTGCACTTAATAATTGTAATTATGGTACTAGGGGAAATGCTTACAAATTGGTGATGCGACCCCTATTATGATGCAGTGAGGAACTCCTTTACGTTTAGAAATGTAACGTTCTGGAATGAATTACCACAGGATGTTGTGGATGCACCACATCTGGTTGGTTTTAAAAATTGGCTAGACAGACATGTTTGTGGTGAAACCACTTATGATTACGACCAAGGTCGAGTGGAATGATAGTATATAGGATGGTTGGTGCTCCTGCATTTCCGACTTGGACTAGTGGTTAGAGTGTCACGCCCCACCCACACACACACACACACACGTTAGGCCATGTTCTTTCACACGCTTTATTTCTATCCCGTTGTAACATCCGGGTGCTGAAACAACATCAACTATTTTGTTTCGTTTTCAATCAATATTCAACCGTGCATAAAATTCTAAAACACATTTACTTTTTATTTTTCTAGATTTATGTGTTGTGTGTCCTCATTGGTCCCTCCCTCCCTCTCCCTCCCACAGCACTTTGGGCACCACAGTATGAAGTCGTTTCCCGCCAATGTATACGTGTGACGTCACTGGCTCCGGTCTGGTTTGACTTGTGTGCATTTGCGTAAGTTGTTGAGTTGCATTGTGACGTCAGCGGAAGTAGCAAAGGCAACAGCAAATGGAAAAGCAATATGCAAAAAGCCCCCTGATTACGACGAATATTTTGTTAACACTGACCATTGTCTTTTGAGTACTATCCCTATTTACTGTTTACTGTTAAAAAGTTTTTTTTATCGTTATAGAAGAATGGTACAAAAATGGCTCGTTGTTACGTAGAATATTTACCTTGGGCCCCCCCCCCCCCCCCCACCCCCAGCCTTTTTTTGTGTGTTTGATTGGTGGGAGTTATGTATAATCAGGAGCCGATGAATAAAGAAAATGTTAATTTTTTCCTGGGATCGGCACAATCTTTTAAAGATTTAAGATTGTTTTTTTTAGATGTAAGATGGCGGCGACCACTGAAGGGTTGTGTGGTAGGTGCAACAAAAAAGTAGGTAACAGAGCGAAATCTTTGATGTGTGATTGTTGTGGAAGTTGGTGTCATATCGGTGAAGCTGACGACCTGTGCGAAAAACTTTCCCTTGATGTTTACGACTGCTTGTCTGCGAACAATGACACTGATTCACTTTTGTGGTTCTGCTCTGCGTGCGTCCCTGTTGCACGCTCGCGTATCCTGCCAGGCCCACGTGCGGTGGAGCCATCCGCTAATGGCGCTGCCAACGTTGCCAATCCTGTTCAAACCAAATTGCATGTCGAGTCTGTCCAGCCTGTTGAGATTATTAAAACTGTCTGTAATGATCTACTGGCATCTGTTGAGAAACTCTTTTGCGATTCCCTGCAAAAGTTTAGTGTTAATTACCCTACTAGTCCTACTATGCTTAAACTGAGTGATGAAGTAAACGATCTCAAGTTGAGTTTTAGTGACACCTTGGCTGATATTATATCTTGTTGCGCCAATGTCGCTCGTATAAGAACCGAGGTACAGCTGTTCAAATCTGACATCCAGCAGCAAAATTCCGTCTTGTTTAAGGACTTGTCTGATATTCCCCAAAATATTGAATGTGATTCGCAGCGAACCTGGGACGACATTGCCCGCCTGAAGCCGGAAATCAAACTTGCGCTCGACACTGCCATCTCAGACTGAGTACCCAATTTCGAATTGCATAAAAATACGGATAATGTCTTACAGTTGGTTCAGGATGAAGTTATCGATTTGAAATCCTCCGTGAATGCTTCTCTTTCAGATTTTTTTAATAAAAGCTCCTGTGTCTCCTCTGGCAATGTTGAGCTGCTTGCAGGTAATGGTGAACTGACCGAAATCAGAAGGTTGCTTGAGTCAATCGACAAATCAAATAAGCACGATATCCCCTCCCTGCACTCGCATGGTAGTTTCCATGACAGCCTGCCTACCTCCCATCCTCCCACTCACGGACTGACCCAAACACTCCACCGACAGGGCTATTATTGCACAGGTTGCTGATGCCTTACATGAGAACAAGGACCGCCAACGTAGAGCCCTTAGGGTTATTTTTTTCGGTGTTCCTGAAGCTACCCACTGGCAGTAATGATAGTGATTACGACCTGCATGATAAGCAACTCATTGACAAGGTCATACGGTCTGTAAATACGCATGGCCCTTTTCACTGGTCCAACCTGCACCGCCTTGGGGACTACTACTATGACCAAACCAAACCACGCCCCGTCAAGACTTCACTTGCCACGCCTGCGTAGAAGGCTGAGGTGCTTAAATGTGCCAAAAAACTGAAATCATTGGATGAAAGGTGGCTGCAAACGGTTTATATCCACCCTGATCTCACACTCATGCAACATGCCGAGAGACGTCACCTCCTTCAGCAAGTCCGTCATTGTAGGTCGCTAGGCCAGAAAGTCCGCATCCTTAATGGGCAAGTCGTTCCAGACGTACCCTACTCAGAGCAGGCACCCCCTTGTATGACCCACCAGATGCGACCACTTACAGTGCCCCCATTCTCACCTTCTGCTACATCCAACAAGAGGGATCAGGGCCTCCCATCTCCACAGGTTTCTGGCCTGTGTCAGGATGTCGGAGCCAAAGGGAATACCCAAGCCATTATAGGCGCTCAGGCCAAATGACTCGTTACTCGATATGTTTATAACAGAACGTTTTCTGGATACCACAAACGAGCCCGTGCAGTCCGACTACTAGACTTCCTGTCATTTCGCCTCCCGGGGTTGATCCCCGTTGCAACTCTCCTATCTCCAACCTACTCCCCTGTGGAATCGCTCTCCACCCCCTCCCCATAACCCTCATGCCATATCAGTGTTCTTGACTAATGTTAACAGTATTGCCAATAAGTTAAATGAGTTGAGAGCTGTTATCAGCACTATACATTCTGATGTACTTCTTCTCTCTGAAACCTGGTGTAATGGTGAAGTTTTTGATAGTGAACTCCTGCTCCCGGGTTACCAGTTATTTCGTAAAGATAGGGCTGATAAAGGGTTATGAGGGTGGGCTCATTACGTACGTACTCTCAAAGTGGAAAGCTGTTGAGATTTCAGCCCCAGCAGAATCGTGCTTTGCCGAATCTCTCTGGATTAGCTTTAGTATTAATGATGTCACTACTCTTGTTGGTAACGTCTACCGATCCCCCTCTTCCAGCCCTGATGCTGATGGTAATCTTCTCGCTTCGCTTGGTTGGGCCACTCAGAAAGCTGGCAAGCTTATCATAGGTGGAGACTTTAATGCACCCAAGATTGACTGGCAACGACTGACCAGCTCTGCTGCGGGCTACAACGAACTTCTGCTTGATTGTGTTCTGCATCTCTTTTTACACCAGCATGTGAATCAACCCACCAGGTACCGGGTGGGCACTAGGTCTTCCCTTCTCGACCTTTTGCTTACCAAGGATCACGACGATGTGCAATCTCTACGCATGCTGCCCCCGCTTGGGAAGAGCGACCATATTTGTATTCTGGCCCGCATGTCCTGCACCGGAAAATGGACTTCTAATGTGCGTCGGCCAAATTTTTCCGAAGCTAACTTCGTTGCGATGAGGAATTCTTTAGTTCGCTCACCTGGGACGACTATCCCCACTGATTCCAATGTCAACTGCCAGTGGTCCTTTTTTTCCAGTATGGTACTGGAAGGCATTAGGCGGTTTGTCGCCCTGTCCTCACCGGGCCGTGAGGCCCCTGTTTGCTGGATGACCCCTGAAGTTAAGGCTCAAATCAAGGCCAAGAATACTGCCATGAGACTGCATGGTGCTACTTCCATGGAATTTAGGAATGCTAGGAATGCTGTTACTGCCTCGGTTAGGAAGTGTAAGGCTGCCTATGAGAAAAAGCTTGTGGACAACATCTGTGCTGACCCAAAATCATATTACAAGTATGTGAACTCCTTTAGGCTGAATAACCTACTGTGCTGGTAATGATGGCACCCTCATCACAGATGAGAGTGGTATTGCCAAGACCATGAACACTTTTTTTCAGTCTGTCTTCACCACTGACCCTGATCCCGCGCTCCCCTCACCCACCTGTATTTCGGAACATTTCATTGATGCCGTCCATCTGACTCTGGACACTGTGTTCCGGACACGCGCTCTTGCCAATCTCCAAACCAATACGGCTTGCGGGCCAGATGGTATACCTGCATTGGTCCTCAGGGAATGTGCACAGCAGCTTGTGGGCCCACTTGCCCGCATCATGCAGAATTCACTACATCAGGCCACTCTAACTACCCCCTGGAAAATGGCTCATGTAACCCTGACCTTCAAGAGCGGGAACAAGCAAGACCCAAGCAACTATAGGCCTATCAGCCTTACCTGCATCTGCTGCAAAATTCTGGAGTCGTTCATCAAGGCTGCAGTTTTGGACTTCCTCCTTGACCACGATCTCATTTCCCCAAAGCAGCATGGCTTCCTCCCGCAGTGGTCGTGTAGATCGAATCTGATCCAAACCCTCCAGTACTGTGGCACGCACATGGACGCACATATCCCTGTTGATGTGATTTATCTTGATTTTTCAAACGCCTTTGATCGTGTTCCTACCTCCAAGCTCTTTTGGAAGTTGCAGAGGATAGGAATTCGTGGGGCTCTTCTTGATTGGCTGGCAGACTTTTTGACTGGTAGACAACAACGTGTCCTCATCAATGGCCATCTTAGTTCCTGGAAGCCTGTTACTAGTGGCGTGCCTCAGGGTTCCGTTTTTGGCCCCATTCTTTTTCTTGTTTACATCAACGATCTGTCCACCTGCATTACCTCGAATCTTGCAATGTTTGCTGATGACAACAAGCTTGCTCGTGCCATCCGCGAACGTGAAGACCACCAGGCCCTCCAAAAAAAATCTCAATGGTGTGTCTCGTTGGTCCAAGGAGTGGCTTCTTTTGCTTAATATACTTAAATGTAAATCCCTTCACATTGGGACTAACAACCCCTGCCACACGTATTTTATTGGTGAACTCCCCATCGCCAACACGACTGAGGAAAAGGATCCTGGGGTCATCGTGATTAATGACCTGAAGTCTTCAAAACAGTTCTCCGCAGCTGTTCGCAAGTGTCAAATGGAGTTGGGGCGTATTAGGAGGAGCTTTTCCTACCTACAGCCCGAGTCCCTCCGCCCCTATATACGACATACGTCCGTCCTCATTTGGACTATTGTAGTATCGTTTGGTCCCCCTATCTTCTTAAGGATCAATCCAGCCTAGAAAGGGTACAGCGCCGTGCTACTAAACTCTGCCCGCAACTTCGTCACCTTCCGTATCAGTCACGTTTGGCGCGTTTGAACCTTCACACCATTGTCCAACGCCATCAATTTACTGACCTTGTGGAGCTATATAAAGTCATGCATGGCCTTTAAGGTGAGGAAATCAAGGGACTCGTCACCTTTTCAACAACGACCAATACACGTGGCCACAGTTTAAAACTGGCCAAGCAGCGGGCCCACTACAATGCTGTGAAGCACTCCTTCTTGCTCCGGACCGTTGACTGTTGGAACGGGTTCCCCGAGAGTATTGTTATTGCGCGTAGCGTGAAGACCTTTAAGGGCCGCCTCACGGATTTTCTTGACCCTGAATGAGCCCCTGCTCTTTCACTCACTCGTCTGGGGCACAAGCCGTTGGCTTATAGGCTTGACATTCATCTATCAAGATACTGTCGATAAATGTTTAATTAAATAAATAAATAAATAAATAAACATGACTGGAAATGTGTTTCATCTTCAACTGATGACTCCGGGCCATCAGCTCACTTATTAAAAGATTATTCTCTAGTCCAAGCAACCTAGGCTCCTTGACAAATTTGCCGACTGCCCGAAGCAATTCAAAGCAAGTCAGGGCAGCGGTAGCAAACCACCTTGCGCTCGTGACTTTTTTGGATGCTTGCTGGGTCCGATAGTCAAGATAGCTCGGGCCCCAGTGTTCACTTAGCCAACCAAAGCCTACTTTATATTAGTAATAAACCATGTAGTAGGCGATGAACCAATCGCAGAGCTGAATGTATTCGGTTAAAGTTATGTTGAGTTGACCGAAATGTTTCGGTCGTCGTCCTGTCTTTGCGACCAGATGTCCTGGTCCAGTTGTGCCTACAATACGTTATAATTCATTGCTTACTTTAATCATGGGTACTAGTTCATCGATAGAGACAAAACCGTATAGCTGTAAAGATTGTAACGTTATTTTTCCAACTAGCCCACCTACAATATTCAAACGTGAGGATTCTAGAACTACAACTAAACCTCGTTTAAAGCGTAACACTTTAAACCCCACTAATGAGAAAACGTATATCTGCGAAGTGTGCAAAAAATCATTTTCAAAGCGAGGTGAATTAAGTTTACATTTAAAAGAACATGTAGGTGAAAGACGATTTAAGTGTGAAATGTGCGACTATGCTGGTACGAGCAAACTGCTTTTGCGTGCTCACGTGAAAAGACACTCAGGGGAAAGGCCGTACACATGTGACGTGTGCGGAACGTCATTTTCGCAGACGTCAACTTTGTTACGACATTTAAAATCGCATAGTGGGGAGAAATCTTTTTTGTGTGAGGTGTGTGGAAAAGCTTTTTCATTTCAAATCATATTAGGTAAGCATATGAGAACGCACACTGGAGAAATGCCGTATGAATGCAACGTATGTGGGAGACCATTTAGAGACAATACCACTTTTCGTAGACATCTTATAATACATAGTGGAGAAAAAGCACATGAATGTGGAATCTGTGGGAAATCATTTTCGGTCAAATATAATTTGGTAGCCCACATGAAGACGCATACTGGAGATAAACCTCACAAATGTGTCATATGCCAGAAAGCGTTTGCGGCACGAGTTACTCTGCGAAATCATATGACTCTTCATACTGGAGAAAAACCGTTTAAATGTTCATTATGTGTAAAAGAATTTCGACTCCAAAGCAGTCTTGATAGCCACATGAGACTAAGGCATGGTGCTACTGAAGAGAAATTTACTGCCGAGGGTCCCACTGCCGAGAACCAATTGAAAAACCGTGCTGGTGGCGGGCCATGTGCCTGCGAAGAATGTGGAAAAGTCTATTCTTGTAGAGGTGCAATGCTTTTACATAAAAAGAGAGCACATATTGGTGAAACCCCGTATCGTTGCAGTGTGTGCGGGCGAGCTTTTAAAGCAAGGGAGAGTTTGCGCATTCATGGAAGGACACATACCGGTGAGAAACCGTACCAGTGTGGCGTGTGTAAGAAATCGTTTGCTGATGCAACCAATGTACGCAGGCATATGGTCGTCCATACTGGAGAAAAACCGGTGTGTGAAGTATGTGGGAAACCATTTTGGGACCAGTCGACATTAAATCGGCATATGAGGACACACACTGGAGAAAAACCTTTTGCTTGCGAATTGTGTACCAAAGCATTTTTGTCAAAAGGACAGTTGCGCAATCACATGACAACGCATACTGGCGAGAAGCCTCATGTGTGTCGAGAATGTGGGAAACGTTATTCTGATAAATCAACTTTATACCGGCACGTAAAAAGGCATAGTGGTGTTTCGTGTGTGAAGTCAAAAATCCAAAAGCTCAAAACAAATGAACTCGCTTCTTTGCCAAGCCAGTTTATCACTCGCAGTGATACAAAAGCCAAAGATGCCGTGGACCCTAACCAAGTGAAGGCATTTTCAGAAGAGAGTGGGTTACAACTTTCAGAAAAAGCCGTACCTATATTGTATCATCACTCGAACACACATACTGAAGTGATAGTTATAGAATTTCCTGAGCTGTGCCCTTTACAAAACGAGTTGAATGTAGTTACTGAAGAGATTGTTGTCGAGCTTTCTGAAGACTTTTCTGCACAGAGTCAACTGTGCATACTCAAACAAGGAGAAGCGACAGTCCCAGATAAATCCATTTCAAATAGAGAGGCAAACACACCAACCGTTCTGGGTGGATTGGAAGTAGTAAAGCCATTTTATTTACTTAAACCTTCCTGCTCGCTAGCAGAAAATGAGCAAGACGTTTCAGAGCAGTGGACTTTATGTAAACTAACAAGAACTTCAAGAGAGAATAGTGTCTTAGCTAATGCTGTAGGTATGCCTGTTGATGAGAGTAGATGCGAAGAAGTTGAACAGTCTCTAATAGGTAATCGTTCCAGTACACCAACCATAGTTAGTACGAGAGATGTTTTATGTCCGTCTCCTTCACGTAAACCCTCGAATTCACCCATCAATGAAGGTGCAGTTGTTTCAGATCAGTGTACTGTATTTAAACACGAAAGCATACCGAAAAGAGAGAGAGGAATTGATGCTTCAGAGTCAAGTTTAGGTGTACTCGTGAGCACGTCTGCCGGTGTGGATGCAGCAGATATTTCAAATTTGTGCATGATACCTAATTCCTCAAGTGGAGAGCGAGGCATCACGTTTTCCGAGCTATCCTCCTCATTTAAACCCCCTTACAGCCCAACTGAGCAAAGAGAAAAAGAAGGATCAGCAGGCTTTTCATTAAAATACACAAGAACACCTAAAAGGGAGAGTGGAATAGATGTTTCAGAAGACTCCTGCTTAAGCGTACTTACGAGCACATCTACCACAGACGTTGAAATAGAAGATTCAAATCAGTCTGCACTACACAGTTGCTCTAGTACATTAATTGGAGAGAGTGGAATAGAACTTTCAAAGAAGTTTGTCTCGCCTAAACTCCCAGGCACACCTTCTGAAAACATTGGTTTAGATGGGTGCAAACACACAAACAAGTGTACAAGAGAAAGTAGCGTAGAAGTTCCAGAGGAGCCTAGTCTTCATACACTTGCCAGAGAAAATGGAATAGAAGAGTCGGATCGATCCGCACATGATTGCCCAAGTATGCCAACTAAATCGAGTGGCATAGTGGTTTCAGAGTTGATCCTCTCACCTAAACCTTCGAGCATACCTACTGACGAAAGTGGTAACGGTGGTGCAGAGCCTTCCAACTCATGCAAATATCTAAGGCTCCCTACCATGCAGGATGGAAAGGAAATTTTCCTGCTATCCACTTTACGTGACTTGCTCAGCAAAACTTCTGCAGTCGGCCTCATAGAAGGTACAGAGGAGGAGTCTTTAGGTAATCATCTAAGCATAAGTACCACAGAAAATGAAATGGACAACACAACGCTGCCAACTTGTGAACATGAAAATACTTCTGTTGGACATGGTATAGTAAAAGTTTCAGATCAATCAACACTAAGTAAGTGTACTACAGAGATCAGAGAAGTACAAGTTTTGTGCCAGCTTCCATCAGATGCGGCCACTTGCTCACCTACTGAAGAGGGTGAAGTAGTAATTTCAGATCAGTCCATATCATGTAACGACATGAACACATCTGCTAAAGAAAATGAAAAACATATTTCAGAGGAGCTCGCTTCGCATAATGTTCACACCACGCCTACTGGACGTAGTGCAGTCAAATCATTTTCCGAGAAATCTGTTGCGCTTACAAAGCCCAGAAAGCGTGCAGTAGTGAAACAATTCTTTTGCGACGTCTGCAAAGAAAGCTTTGCAAAGAGAGGCTTGTTTCAGAAGCATATAAGAACACACTCTCATCGTGACCCTTGTGAATGTAATGTGTGTGGGAAAAAATTGTCATGTGCCACCGCTTTACGAGATCACTTACGAACTCATACGGGGGAAAAGCCGCACAAGTGTGAAGTGTGTGGGAATGCATTTGCCCAGGTATCAACTTTAAAAAAACACTTAAATGTGCACGGTGGAGAAAAATCGTTTCTGTGCGAAGTGTGCGGAAACTCGTTTTTCGAACGAAACTTGTTAAAAAAACACATGAGGTCACACACTGGCGAAAAACCTTATCAGTGTAAAAAGTGCCAACGAACATTTTCAGAATTATCTACGTTACGCAGACATCTTATCATACACACTGGAATAAAATCACACAAGTGTGAGATTTGTGGGAAGGCATTTGCGGTTCGATATAATTTGGTAGTTCACTTGAAAACACATTCAGGAGAAACAAATGCATCTGGAGAAAACAAAGTTAAAGTAGTAAAACCATATTTTTGTGAGTTGTGCAATAGATCATTTTCGTTTGAGTCTAATCTACGTAAACATATGTGCGGTCATAACAACACTGAAAACAGTAGTACTGGAAAGTACAATACTGCACAGAAACCTTTTCATTGTGATACATGTGGACGTTCATTTTCTGGAAAATTCCAGTTAAATTCCCATATGAGAAAACATACGGGTGAAAGACCGTTTGTGTGTGAAGTGTGCGGCAAATCGTATTCTTGGAAAACACCGTTAATACTGCATATGAGGAGTTTACATAGCAACGAGAAACCATACCAGTGTACTGTTTGTGATAAAGCATTTGCAGTCAAACAAAGTTTAAGCATTCATACAAGGACACATACCGGAGAAAAACCATACCATTGTAGTGTTTGCAGCAGAGCTTTTGCTGACCAGTCGGCTGTACGCAAGCATATGACTGTTCATACCGGAGGGGAAAAACCGGTATGTGAGGTATGCGGTAAACCGTTTTGGGATCAGTCAACTCTACGTAGACACATGAAAACGCATACGGGAGAGAAGCCTTTTATGTGTGAAGTTTGCAAGAAAGGGTTTTCACAGTCTGACAAGCTACGTATTCATATGAACATACACACTGGTCAGAAACCATATAAATGTGATACATGTTCCAAGTATTTTTCAGACCCTTCCACTTTGTACCGGCACGTGAAGAAGCACACTAGTTAAAAATTGTGCATTGTTAAAACTACAATTTCACGAACCATGTGTACAGGTGGTGTCCCAAAAGTTACTGGTCACTAGATGAATGAGACTTTGTACGTGGTTCTCTTAGAAAAGACCCTATTCATTTATGGGATATGGGAGCAAATGGTACTGATGGAGTGGATGGCTCCGGTCGGAGAGGGGGAGCAGGGGGCGGGGGCTATTGTTATAGCTTCAAAGCATATTTAAATATCTCTTCCGATATCACGCTGAATATTCTGCTTAGTTGCTGCAGACATTTTTAGTCGCCATTCTTGTTAGGGTGGTGGTATTCGAGGTCGTTGCACAATCATTCATCATCTTAATGGTAATTCCAATGCAGTATGACTCAACACCCTCCCCCCAACCCCGTACTTGTTTGATACTTCAACATTGGCTTCACCCATGAAGTGTTCCTATGGTGACCTCTAACTCCTCTACCCGTAAATGAATAGGTTCTTCCTGAGAGAACCACACAAGACGGCTGTGGGAAAGGATAGTAATAGTAGGGAAACCATCGACTTTTTGGGATACCCTGTATGAATTGAAATGTAAAACCTGTTACGAGCTTAATGGGCAAATTCGGGCCGCCCTGCAGCAGAAAGATTGCAACTCGCGACATTAGATTTAAAAAGGGCAATAATAAAATGCGGTCTCAAAACGGTCTCAGCCTTTGATTTAGTTTTAACATCAGTTCACCGAATCGAACTGGCAGCAAAGCCCGAACACACCTCTCTTCTCACTCTATTGCCCCTGTGTGCAACTGGACCTAACCAATGGAGTTAGCGTGTAGGCTTTCCTGCATACGGCTTTTTGCTTTGTTGTGTACTGCTTTCGTTAATAATATTGTGCTGTGCCCGTGTGATAAAAATTGTCCTTGGCAAAAATACAAGTTAGAACATGGTAGTTGCAACCATACAACTGCTTAACAATTTTCAGATAAACTGCACTCGTGAAAACTTGTTTATATTGCGTTATTGGTTAAAAAGACTTGCAGCGGTCCTCCACAGAAAACTACCGCCTTTGTACTGAAGTCTAAGAAACTTTTTGCTACGGCGCAGGACCATGTTTGGAGTCGTATTCCTAAACTCTATGCGCTGCGCGGTTCGCATCGCTTGTGTTTCGTGCGTGTGTTGTCATCTTTAACTAACTTTAATAAACAAAATCCAAGCGCCCAAAGGGCATTACAGGATTTACGGTTGCAGAAACAAGAATAGAAGCACGTAAGTAAAGGGGAAAAAATTAC
Source organism: Lithobius niger (assembly GCA_023313725.1). Lineage (NCBI taxonomy): Eukaryota > Metazoa > Arthropoda > Chilopoda > Lithobiomorpha > Lithobiidae > Lithobius > Lithobius niger. Next base: position 21,418 of record JAHWFP010228001.1, read on the forward strand.
ATAAAAGCACATAAGTTAATTAAGTTAAGTGAAATTTATATAAATCTATATAAACGAGATATCATCACATGCCATGTGGCCACTGCGCATTCTTGCCCTTTATTGCGTATCGCGAGAAGTTAAGGAACTGCAAATTGTGTTTAAAATTGCGGACCAGGTGATTGCGACCTTGCTGCCGACAATTTTGACATTGCAACCACATCTCAACCCTTCAAATGCCAGTAGATGACTGTGTTGAACTTATTTTACTAACTGCTTCGAATTTCAAGCTTCCATTAAAAGCCAAGTGACGCAAAATCGAAAACTTTGTGGTCGTGGTGGTGCTGTCAGCTATTTTGTTAGTAGCTTAGGCTAGCGATGCATCTCGATTTTACGTATCATCGGAGGCGGTGTGCAGTGCGTTGCGCATGGCCTTACTCTCACGTTCCTAAACCACGCTCATGCCAATGCGTAACCTTCAGGGACGATTTTGTGGCCAACACGCGTGCGCAGCGTGGTGCACAACGTTTAGGAATACAACTCTGCTGAGTACTACGGTACTGTAATTATTTGAATATTTATTTATTATTCCAGGTTAGGTAAATGTTAATATTCTTTTGCAGTGATAATAAAGAATACAAACTGCACTGAATTGAATTGAATTGATTGTTCCCAGTGTGCAATAAATAGCCAGCTTTTGTACATATCCGTGATACAATGGAAAATAAAAAAAGGTATTCTATTCTCAATAGTACTTGAAAATGCATATACAGGGCAGGGCGTAATTTGGGCCAGATTGGTCCGGAATGGCGTTCCAGTTTGTTTTCTGTAGCCTGAATGGCGTTGCGGTTCTTGTAACGTCATTATTACATCTGTACAGAAGAGTCTCGTCTTTCAAAATAAAATGCAATCCATCCTAAAACCATCTTAAAATCACCATACCATTTAGTGAATTTGATTTAATTCAACCTCAACTGTCGTAACAAAGCTAAAATGACTGAAAAAAAGACTGAATTGGTCAAGTTTTTCTGTGGCCACGATCCACTAGGCCCACATTTCATGTTTTCTCCTGTTTGTCTCATGCTCTGCGGCGTAGCGATCGCGGTGGAACCAGTGGTGTAGCTAGTAAAAATTGTTTATAATTAACTAAACAAAAAACGGCTTCGCTGTTTAGAAAAAAGTATTAGAGCTGATATCCCAAGAAGTTCTCAGCTGTGAAGGTGCACAAATAAAAAAGCAGATTAAGAGTTAACGCGAACGAAATGAACTGTATTTCAACTCCATTTCAAGGGAACAAGGATTATTATATATGCATATGCGTTTGTAAGTTTAAGTTTTAGTTTTTTTCCATGTGATATGATTCTATGCGTTCGTATTTCATGCCTAAATTTTTACTTCATGAAATAACCCGTTTGTTTGTTTGATTAGTCCATACATGTATGCTTGTGTATGGACGTTGGTATGTCACAATACTAACTCCGTATAACTGGAGTTGAAATTAATAAAGTATAGTTCGTTACATTCGCGTGAACTCTAATTTGTTTATTATTTGTGCACCTTCACAGCCATGGATTTCTTATGATACAAGATGTAATGCTATTTTGTAAATGGTGGAGCTGTTTTTTATTTAGTTTATTTGGTGGCTTTTTCTATTTTTATGGTTTTTTTTTGTTTCTGTTTGCATTCTTTTTTCATGCACGTGTGTTGGTTAGTACCGTATGCCTTTTTATCAGTTAGTACCGTATGCCTTGTTCAAGTGAACTCTAATACGTACGTTCAAAGCTGCAAATTCCATAGTGATTCAACCGCTTTGTTACTTGTTGGCAATAAGACTAGCATGTTTAGATTTAGCGTGTGTCAGCTCGATTCTGCGCTGTAGATTCGTCTTCTGGCAAATATATTTGCTCCTTTATTGAGAGAATTGAGGAGGGGAGAGGGGGATACGAAGGGCCGTCGCTGACAATAACACACACAATGTTCAATTTTTTCTTGTAAATGCATTGTTTAAAAACATAAAAAAAGGGAAATGAAAGCATGTGTACAAAAACTACTGGAGTTGCTCATGAACTGCTGTTGACACGGATTAGAATACCCTCTCGTATCAAGTGATCTAATTCAGCTTCAGCCTTCTCTATCATAGCGAGAGGAACAAGCCTTGCTTTAACAAACTTTGGTTTAGCTCAGTGCCGTAACTAAGTGGCAACTGGCAAGCACAGAGAACGCAACCTGTTCTGATGTTGCCCCCCCCCCCCACACACACACACTTTTGTGGGGAGAAACGTACTTTGGAAGGGCCCCAAGGAATGCAGCCCGGGAAGCTGAAGCATTTTACACTATTTTAGAGGCTATTTCTGGCTTCACGAGAGCATGTTTGTTGCAACATTGTCAGCAAGTTTGGGCAGTTTTCTTAGTCACTCTTCAGCATGACAGGATTCAACTGCAGTTTAAAAGTTGATTTTTTTAACTGTTAATAAATTTTAAATGTTAAGTTTTCAATTATTAATACGTGTTTCAAACTAATATGTAAACTAATACGTAGCCAAAAGCATTGAATGTTTGCTAACACTTGTGTGTACAATGGTTACAAATAAGCAGTTCATAGATCAGATAATTCAATAAAAAAATCAAGTCGCTTGCAGATCTCACAGGGGCATTTGCACAGGCCGTATCTCCGGCAACTGTAAATTCACCACCGTTACTGGATGACAATGATTTACATGCTTGGCTCGAGAAAATGGATGCGTATGTGGAAGAGAGGAAACTTAGTGGGAAACGGCTATAAACCCACATTTCTTTACGTATATGAAAAATGTTCCGTAAGTGTCCCAGTAACCAAAAGCAGTAGCGTTGTGGAGGGGGGAGGGGTCGGGAACTTGCGTACCTCACCACTAAACCAGCATCCCTTCACGGAGGTCAGTCGCAAAAGCTGCCCTTTCGTTCTTTGGTCATGATCAGTTGCTCAGTTACGAAACCTATGTTGGTTTATCTGCTTTTTTTTACATTCTGTTAAACTTAAAAAGAAAATTCCATACACAATAGTGGCCAGGAAGCCATGTATTTCAGCTGGAAGGGTCGGAAGGCATTGGAAGCAAGTCGAGGCTAAGCCAACTGCCCCCCCCCTCCCCCACACCCCAGCCTGTGGGGGTATTAGGTTGCCACTCTTCCTCCAGTTACAGCTGTCAAGGGCGAGGAATAAATGTAGGGAAAAAATCCTTCGGGTTTCCAGTACATTTGTTGACACCAAAGCTCCCACGAAATTGTTTAAACGAAAATAAAATTTGTAAATGTTCACCTTCGTAACTGGAATTAATAAATTTGCGAAGGTGAACAATTTACGAATGTATTTTTTCAACCATAATTTTTTTTATGAATCTTAACAATTTTATACGTAATAAATTTACGTAACACAATTTACGTGTAGCATTGATTACATGGGGGTATTTTTTTTTTTTTTGGTGGGGGGGATGTCTTAAAATGACCATCTGCACCTCTAAAATAATTTCCTGGCCCGGCTCTGCACAATACGGTATTCAAAACTGAATCGAAACGACATAATTGATTGCATCTCTTACCACAGTTTAAAAAGTACTGCTACGTATAAGATCATGGCAGTTTTTATGCATGCTTGGCGCATATGTAAGGTGCTTGTTTCAAAATAAATGTATATATAGATTATGCACACACTATGTATAGGCACACACAAAATAAATACAGATGCAAACTTATTTAAGCTGTCTTTTGGACTTGCATGTGAGACTACCTGAGTGGGGAATCGAACCAACAACATTTGAAACCAAAGGCCGAGGCCCTACTGCTGAGCCATACTGACACAGCCAACGAGTATATTTGAAAAAAAACTACTACTTACCTACTATCTCTGGCAGTTTCATGATTCATCTACCTTAGATCATGAATTCGTATATCACACTCTATGCTCAGACGTTGACCCAAGGAACATTTTAAAAGTGTTTCATAATCCTGCTTCTCCACCCCGTCCCTCTATTTGTTTGATGGGTGGAACCACTCTTGTTTGTGCAAGTTTCTTGTCCGTTGTTAACCAGACTGCCCACTGTCCAGTTTTAAAGTTGATGAATTACTGACAAGACAGCCAGAGAGGGAAAAGATTATGTTGACAAGGGGAGCAAGTGAGGGGAGGGTTAGGGCAGCAACTCAATATGCCCATTCCGGACTGATAAGTCATTAGGTTTTTCCCATTTTTGGGTTCTACTGGATTTGTTTGCTTTGCAATGTAGTAGAAAGCGATTTTAAATATGAAATAACATGAAATAATATGAAATATGATAATATGAAATGATAGGAATCAGTTGCCCCCACCCACTACTTTTTATAGCATTTTTGCCCCACTTTATTTTGTCAGGGAACTCAGTGAGTCCCTTGAGTTCCCCTTAGTTACGGCACTGGTTTAGCTTCAGTTTTACTTCTGCTTTGACATCCTTGAATGTTCCCAAACGTGGTTTGAACAGGAGAGGGATTTGATAAACTATTTCAACTTTAGAAATAAAATTAATTTTAGCTGGTAAATTCAACACTTGCAATGTCGTAGAACTGACTGGTTAAGACAAAACCTGGAAGTCTAGCTTTTTCCAATAGAACCCGCTGTTTTCCTGGTGCAACAACGGCACTCAGCTTTTCAGTTTTGAAGTTCCCATTAATTGTAACAGTTTCCCATTTGAGTCTTTCAACTTTTCAGTTAATTGGAGTTTAATTTGAGTAGTTTTCAATTTTTAAGTTCCTGAATTCTTTTTAAACCAGGTTAGTGGTATTACTGTTGCATGACAGTGTGAGTTAACCTCAGGGGCTTCTGACATGTATTATTGTACGTTTGTATTCATTAGCGTTTTAGTGAATAAGCTTACAGAGCGAAACAAATTAGTACCATCTTATTTACTAACGGGGGCGTTTACATGCAGCAGCAGACGGCATCTAACTGCGGCCAGGTCTACCACTGATCTATTTATGTATCTCCGTTCACGTAGGGTAATGATAGTGCATTAGATCCATCCTTGCCTTTTCATGTGCCAGAGGTCCCGGGTTCGAGTCAGGCCTCAGGCTACCCTAGGCATTTTGGGGAAGAGAAGGGCCCTGTAATATCTCGTGCTCATGTCGATTGTGGCATGTAAAAGAACTTAGGAATTTCCGATGGGATTTACCTAGCGAAATTCTCCCTCTCTTCCTCTGGTGCCATGGTGACAGCTGTGAGTGTGTCAAAAGCTAAAGCTATAGCCTTTACATCAGCCTCGTCACAAATGGAAATAGTGTTCAAAACAAAGAAACAAATCATGACAGAACTGCACATACAGTCACCCGGAGTTCGGCTATCGGTCTCTTGGCAGCGCATCTGTCACGTATAGGGTAGCACCTTGGCTGTGGGGCTGGCTGTCCATGATTTGGGGCACGATTCGCAGTCCTCCCTGAGGCGTATATTCATCGTCGTCACTCTCCTCATTTCCCCAAAAAGTTGGGCTCATCCTGGTACATGCTGGTGTTATCGAAGAAGGATGTATGGCGTGTAATCTGACAAAGCTTGTCTGAACCAATGACCAGAGGTCCAGAAGTCCAGAGGACCAGATGTTTGAGTGACTGCCGTGACTCATATAGATGTGAGATTGTAAAACGAAGTCGTTTTGCTGTGGTTGTTCTGCAGGCAGAGCACAGTGTCACCAAGGGAAATGATTTTGGTTGGCATTGCATGTATCTTTGGTGTGTTGCTCAGGAGCTTCATCGGTGAGAATGAGCTGTTTGTTGTATGTCGGGAGTGGTATGGCCGGGAGCTTAGTGTGGATTCTGCGTCTGAAGATCTTTTCTGAGGGCAATTGTGTTGCTGACGAGTGCAGAGTGGCTCGATAGTTGCGGAGGAAAGTGTAGAGTTTTGGTTTCCAGTTCTTCCTCTCTGAGATTGTGGCCTTGATGGTGCATTGTCTGTCCTCAGGACGTCTGGTATCCTATGGGTTGCAAAACATTTGTCGAGTTTGGGACAAACTGCAGCATAGGCAGCATTGCCTATTACTCTTGATTGAGAAGAGAATTAAATAAAACCATTCGACAATGGTTGAAGACTGAATTGATCTTGTAGTGAAATTGTGTGAAAGTTTTGGCTCCCTGTGAATAATCCTTAGAATGCTAATTTTCATCTTCAGAACTTAAGGAATTTCATACGCTCCTGGTACTGTACATTGGGTTAACTTTGGACTTCAGGTTGAATTTGGACAAAAAACACCTTTCACCTTTTCCCATCAGCCACAAAGTAGGTATTTTGGAAAAGTGAAAGTGTCGGAGGATCACCCACCACTTTAGCCTGATAGCTGGGTAAGAAGTTTGCTGTCAGAAATTATACTGAATTTAAAAAAAATGAGTTAGAGAAGTACCAAATTAGGCTTCCAAAAATGTGTGTTCAACTTTTGATTGCAGGGGCGGTTACTATATTGGCACTACTAGACCGTGCGTAATGCCAGTCAAGCTACTGTGTTGACATGCAAATTTATATTCTGAAAACCAACGTGGTGGGCAGAGATTGGACAGAAATAGCTTGTCCAATGTAACCCGAAGGTCAGAATACGAAAATGGGGTGAATTTGGATATACCTGACTCTGGACATTCTAAAACCTTGTCTTTAATGCACTATGTAGCTTTTTGGGCTCATTTTAGAGATATTGTTTTCTTTTCAATATCTATACTGAAATTAAGATAAGGACATGCTCCTAACTTCTTTGTTTTTTACCCATTTTATGTGATTTTTTTAATGTAATTTTGAAAAAAAAGTTGTAATTATTAAGTAATGAAAGTTGTCATTTGTTTACCAATGTTTTTTTTTTTTTTAATTCCCTGTTGTCCAGTGCCATCCAGGTTTGCTAGAGATTAGAAATAAATGCAAACAACACGTTAAAGCTAGGAATTACTGACCGTTTACAAAGTCACCCCATTTGGGGAAGAAAAACAATTTACAAATTTTGAAAAAAATCAAAACCTACGTTAATTGTAACCTAATAGGGCCCTCCTAGATACGAGGAAAGAAAATCTTTTTTTTATTTTCGTTTTTGAGTAAAATATCTCAAAAGAGTAAAAGTAAAATATCTCAAAATCGTCGAAAGTCACCCCATTCCACGGTATACGAATTCTTTTGTGTACTGTGGAAGTATGATTTATGCCCATCCTAAATTCTAAGATAAAGAATAAGAAATTGGTAATAAATGATGCTTTAATAAAGATTTGATAAGATTACATGAATTACCTCTTAATAAGTTTGTAATTAGCAAAAATAATTAAATTATGTGCAGATGAATAATTAGGAAAACCCTTTTTCTGAAAGATCATGATTTCATGTTACACTATTAAATAAATTCCCATTTCATAATGTTTGAAAATATTGAAATATTGTTGAGAACTATGAAAATTGTAAAGAAAAAGTACTCGCATTTTCCATCCACCATGGCTGTGTTAAAAAAAACTACTTACCATTATATGTCGTTTGGCGTCATTTTAAAGGTTATTGAATGTGCTGTTCAGTATTGAAATCGGTTTGTTGGTATTTCAGTTATTGAAACTTATAGATTGATGCCTGAATTCAAGGACGGGACTCCACTTTTTGTTTCTTTCTCTCAAGGAGGAGACAGCGTCATTGGACTGGTGTATGGGATTAAGGGCGGAGGATAAGAAATAGGAACCATGTTTCTCTGATGTAGTGAACTTTGGTTGGAAGGACCCTCGTGAGACATCAGTTTGTAGTGGAGATCGCCTTTAACTGGAGGGGTAGCAGCCCTATAACTGTTAGTTATTTACTAGCTGGATTAAAGCTCTGGTCTTCTTTTATAGCGTCTGATAAATGGTCTACTTTTTGCTTTAATGTTAGAGTCCTAGCCAGCCTTGACTAAGACAACCCCCCCCC
>JAHWFP010228002.1:0-10544 GCA_023313725.1 Lithobius niger
ACGATAAAACTGGCGGACTCATTTAGCTCATTGGTAGCCCCTTCCAGTTCATTTGTTTTCAGACCAGCCCCCACAAAAGTAGGGGCTGGTTTTAAATGCAGCTGATAATTGCAATAATTAATATAAAAATAATTTACAGAGATATCGGGTTGAATCTTGCTGACTCATTCAGCTCATTCGTAGCCCCACCCAGCTCAATTAGTTTTGTATCCAGCTCATTCATTATGGGGGCTAGTGTGAAGCTGGCCCCTAATTCTTAAAGTATTTATATTTAAGTAAATATTGTAGCTCAAACGATAAAACTGGCGAACTCATTTAGCTCATTGGTAGCCCCTTCCAGCTCATTTGTTTTCAGATCAGCACCTACAAAAGTGGGGGCCAGCTTCACATACGTTAATAAACTGGTGTTCGACTTTGAACCACATGTCGAGGTTCGAACCCACGTTTCAACAAAAGTGCTGTCTGCCACATAAACATACTGTCTCCGTAACTAGTGAGTGGTAGAAAGAAGTCCTTTTGTGGAAGTGTTGAGATTAAGCAGGGTTCCCCCCCACCCTCCCTCTCTTAAATAAAGTTTCCATTTCCGGTTCCTTTAGGTCGAATGCTAGTGTGCTACATGTGCTACAAACATGTGCACAATCATATGCTAGCCGAACCCTAGCAATTTCGTTACGTTATTACTGTAATTATTATATGCGATCAACCAATTCACACAACTGCTCATATTATAATGCAATAAAGCCAACATTTGTACTAATGTGTTTTGGCCATAGCTCGTGCTATTGTGGACCGATTTACATACTGTTTTCTGCACTCATCATGAATTGACTGCCCGCACATATCTCAAATTGGGACCAATGCCCTATTCCTAAAGGAACCGGAAGTGGAAAATTTATTTAAGGGGGGCAAGGTGGGGGTCCCCTGGATGATCTCAAAAACATCTGATGATCTCCCCTCCATGGTGACCAATGATTGATGGTTATTTGGTGGCTAAGCCAAATCATGCGACTGCCAAAGCCACTGAGTCTATACTTTTGACTCACCCTGTATAATTACTGAATAGAAAGGTATGGTCTTTTTAGTATGAGTCGTCGTCTTTTCAATGTAAGTTGAGGATGGTGCTTGTTTTGTAGAAAGAAAACAAAAATTCTGCACGTAAGTGCTGGAAATGGTGTACAGTAATTTACAAGGAATGAGGAAAACGTGTTCCGAAAATTTACAATGTCTTTCAGAAGTTATCATACAAAAAAGCCTTTCCATCCTCTTTTTTTTTATAATTCGACACGTCGAATTAATGCGGTTGTGCTCAAAAAACGGAGGTAGCCGAATTACGTAATCGACATATCCTCAAAAACCAGACACATTTATTCAATTCTGATCCGACGAAATTCAAGTATGCGGGTGGGTGACTTGCAGTGCGCCAGTACACAAGGTATTATGCTCTAGATAATTTAGTTAGGTCGGTTTTAGTTCGCTAACCTCTAAAAAGGTCTCTGAGCGAAAAACCGTCGTCAAATAGTACACGATCAGATGACGCCAGCGCTTCCTCAACGTAAAGGTGTGCGTTCAACGCCGATCAAACGAAAAATTGCGGCGTGTAACTGCGCATTTCGGCAAGTCAGCTCTTCAACATTGCGGTTGGTTAGAGGCCATCGTGTACGTCGAGATGGTTCCTCTCTTATGGCGCAGAAAAACACAAAGTCAGTCATCACTTACCTTTGCGGTGATCTGGATGGTACACCGAATTTCTCTGATTGAATCTGGATGGTACAATGAATGCGATACTCGTATAAGACTTTTGCTGTTAATTACTGCGCTATCCTCGCTGCTTTTCGGTTGCGTTATATTATAGTATTTTATTACGCGTATTTGTGGTGTTGTTTCCTATATTGAACGAGTGAGCAAAGCGAATGATGTCCTGTTTTCACAGTGGCGGACTGGCCAGATGGAGGGAAGGGCGGGATATTCCTAATGGCCTCTGACTTTCAGATTTTTTTTAAATCCGTAACAGGAAGACTCACGTAAGTTTTATTGGTTCGATATTAGTTTTAACCACAGATTTAAAATTACAATTAATAATAATAAAGATAATTATAAAACGCTAGTAAAACAAGTACTTTGTATTGAGTAGCTTAACAAAAATTGGCCACATGAAATTGCAGTGTTATATTCAATGTGGACTTTGTCACAAAATTTTCGTGTAAATATTTTAACTTTTGTTAATACACCTAAAAAGTGTAAATAAATTTAAAGTAGTCAACCTCACGTACCCTCAGCGCAATATGATTTCTCCACCCCCCCCCCCCCCCCCAACCAAATTACCTGCTGAATTTATGAAATATGGTGTTCGAAGATTTTAAAAATGTAAAAGTCTGATGAACAAGAACAACGGGTACGGGAAACTGTAAAACAACGAAGCTTTCAGTTTGTTTGTTTTTTTGTAAGAAAACCAATATCAGAGTCCGATGAAAACTTATCTGGTCAGTGATTGCATCGTCGCACACAAGATTCTGGCTCATTTGCCGTATCGTAGTAGCAAACGTTACGAGACGATTTTTTTTTAATATAATGTGCAATATAGTAGATATTCTTCAGTACACCTTGCATTTAGATTTTTTAGTAGTGTCCTGTTGGTATGTCTGCCGTTCCAACTTCATACGTCAATTACTGATTTTTTTTATTCTACCATACGACACGTCGAATTACTACTAATGCAGTTTTAGTGAATCTTGTTTTAGTATTGCACGGACTCGTTTTAGAAGGTTTTAACCTGTCTTCAGCCGAAACTAGATCGTACTGGTACCACATGACAACGGCTACATGAGAAAGTGGATGGAAAAATAAACAAGGTCGCACTAACACTACATCAGTAACTCGACGTTTTGTTTGGTACAGAAATGCCGGAGAAGTTTAGAAATGTGCGATTGACGTACGAGTTTGAAAGGCAGAAATACCATCAGGACACTACTAAAATTCTTAATGCGTGGTGCACTGAAAAGTATATACACATTGCACGTTATATATAAAAATAAATCGTCTCCTAAGTTTTGCTACTAAACGGCAAATGAGTGATCATGTGATCATGTCGGAAACGACCAGACAAGGAGTATTCATCTGACGCTATTATTTTCGTTACCAAAAAAAAAAAAACCTGAAATTGAGTTGCTTTACGGCTTCCCGTCACCTTCGTTCTTTTTCATCAGGCGTTTACACGTTTTGAATCTACAAATATCTTACTTTGCAGTAAATTCATCAGTAAATTGGAGGAGGGGGAGGGACGTAAGGTTGATTCCTTTAATTTATTTAGGGCCCCCGCGCACACGGCAACCAAGCCGCTTGGCCAGGTCGCTGCGGCCAACGAGAATGCTCACGGCATATGTAGCAACGCGTACTTCGCCTCAGTGGCCAGACAGTTGCGGCAGCAACTGGGATCCTGGGCGGCGTGCAGGCGACCACAGGGCGACCATACTTGCTCCGTGTTCATTTTTCACCACTTGAGCGAGCATTATCAATGAAAAACCGACATGACCGCGCGGCACGTCACCGTGTTTTTTGGCCGCGACGACCCCTGGCCGCACGACCTGGTTGCCCAGTGTGCGGAAGCCCTTAGTCTTTTTAGGTGTATTGACTAACGATGAAATAACCACACGTAAATGTAACACCACAATTTCATGTAGCCAGCTTTTGTTTAAGTTTTGATTTTTCATTTTTTATGTGTACGAAGGTTTTTTTATGTGTATGAGGACAATCAATTAAAAAAAAAACATAAAAAAACGCCCCCCCCCCCCTTCCCTGTAAAGATGCAAGAGATTTGTAAATTTTTGTGTTCATGCAAGATTTTCGTGTTTAGGCTACGCGAGACCCTTTTAAGACTTGAAAGTTTGATGACTGCGACAGGGACAATTTTAATAGGAAATTCATAGGATCTTTAAATAACACAATTGACATGAGTACTAGGCATCACAGTGACTTTCTCTTCCCAAATATGCCAGGAGGGGTGATTAAAGTCAAGCTCGATTAACTCCAGACTTCTTGCACGTGCGATAGTCAGGCCATCGGGCCTTTAGGCCACTTCGCCCTCTTGTGCATTTTAGACATTCTCCTTACGTTTGTAGTTAGTCTCGGTTCAGACATTGTGTTTGGACTATGGTGAAGCCTTACTGCAAGAGTGAGGGAAGATGAAAGCGTGAGACCCTGCATTCACCGTGTCTGACTGATGGGTCAAGCTTCACGGTCAGCGATGTCTGAACCAAGACTAGCATGTAGTAAGTAATGAATCAATCATTCAAACAAACATTACAAACCTCGGGGGTGTAGGAGGGGGGGGGGTGCAGTTTTCCTACCCCTCTCCTCACCTTCCCGGTAACATCCACTCTATGATGTTTTGATGAAGGGTTTAAATCTATCTCTTTACTAACGTAGGTATTGATACACTTCTGACACTCACTTTTTGAACATTTTGTTCACTGCTCTTCCTTTATAGTCGCAATGCAGTTTGGGGCTAAGTGACACAAGTACAGGTAACGGTTTACAGTAGGACCAGAAGGAAGAGATTCTTTCAAAAGATTTGTGTTGCATCATTCCCGAAACATACAGTTAAGCTATTGGTAGTCATCGTAGCTGAGTAGTTGTAGAGCTCAGGTTGGCTGACCAAAGAGGTTGAACTGGACAGTGACTGGGAAGGGGACCATGGCAAAGTCCTTGACAGTGTATAGTACGAGAGACTACTAGCCTATTTTGGCATCTGTGGATTCTAATCTGGATGTTACGTCGGTGCTCTGTAATAAACTTGAGTTTTTTTCTGTTTGAATCTCTGGTTAGCCTCTTCCCGCACTTCTTTCTCCTTCTCAAACCTCTGCTAAGGCTCAAAATTGAAACTCTTTACAAGCATGCTTCAGATGGTACAAGGGTCCCAGAAATTCACTTAAAAGGGGGGGAGGGGGGAGTTCAGTTTGTAGTCAACTTGTATTTTTAGTTTGGATCTTTTTCAAAATCTAATTGGCTTATAAAAACATTAGAAAAATGTGTTAAACCAAACAAAACATTTTATCACGATTTCGTGTTAGGATTGTGTAAGCTTTTGACGTTAATCTAAATTTCACTCCCAACTCGAGATGAGGATTGTCTTGCGTATACAGGAAAGTCCTCTTGTGGGATTGAGAGAGAATCTGGGCTCAGACCATCTCGTTTAGCCAACCTTTTCGTAACATATAAAATAACACAGATGTTACTGGGTCACAAGTTACCAATCAGTGGTGTTCAAGCTTTGACAATCTTTACTTCCAGGTTGTACTTCGAGAAAGCCTGCATACGAGGATTGTAACACAGAAATATTGGAAAAATAGTAATGTAGGAGCATAAAGGTTGTACCCCAGCAGGGGAACAGACAAGTCAGCTTTGTTCCCATAGTTAACATATTTTTTTCAGATGGCGAATATGTAAGAGGAATTGCTTGGGGTTGGTTGTCGTCGTAGGCGTATCACGACACTCAAGTGTGACCGGAATAATTATTGACTTAAGAATGGAAAGTGAGGTCATTCTCTCCTTTTGTTAAGTTGGTGTCAACTGGTGAGGCGAAAATAAGAGGAGGTGGGGTGGGAGGAGGGAAAATGCAAACGAACCATAAACCAATACCAGTTTCCGTCTTTTGTCGTCTTAATGACAATAGTAAACTGCAGACTAAATGATGGCTCTAAGAAGGTCATTGTATGAGTCATACAACGCATATAAAAATGGTGTGGAACACAACAAACATTTGTTAAAGGGAAAAACTACTTTAAACACTTGCTTATCTTCAAATGAGGTGTTCAATTGGGAATTGGTCCTTCCCACTGTGGCGCCATCTGCCGTCCGCCATATTGTTAAATCCTACAGCAACCGAAGTAACATACCGTGCGTTTTTTCCCCTCGCAGTGCTAAAGCAGTTCGCTAAATGGCTGTCCCCCCCCCTACAATTTAACTGCATTTTGCAGTGCTGCATGTAACGGATGCGTCTCTTTTTGTTGTTTCGTGCAGTGCTAAATGCAGTCATGCAGCAACAAAAAAGGTGCTAGCTCTGCTGCCCACTGCTTCCTCTCGATAAAAAAAAGTTGATAATCTACAGCAAATACAGTTTTTATAGTTAATGGTGGATTTAACTGAACCCACAAAGCTGCAGGTAGGTAAATTAATAAATACTCAACCTGAAAATTCTATTTATTCATTTCGATTGCCAATAAAACTTCCACGACTTGAACGATTACGGCAACCACACCGAGATAGCAGCGGCCATTTTATTTGGCCGTCCGTTTGATAGCTCTCTGTGTACTAATCCGCCAGGGGGTTGTTTCTTTTGGTAATCTAGTGCTAGTGACGTTCGTATGACGTAGGCATTTAGCAGACTTCTGCAGCTGCTGCACTGCTGCAAGAAAAGAAACGCAGGGATACCGAGAAATGTTGCGCGACACGTGATGCATAGTAGAGCAAAGGAGGGTCTCATCTTGTGTGTGTCTATCTGTCGGTCGGTCTATAAGATAACTTTTGAAACCATTATTCGATTCATTTCAAATTTCCCACACCCGCTTTATTCGTCTAAAATTGGGGAAGAGGTTTCCGGAATTTTTACTCGCAAATATAAAAAATACTAAGATAGTACTGTCATACTTATAATCATTTTCAGGGAAAGTAATCAGAAATTATTGTACAACAGAAAGACTTGAAACATAAAACGACACCTAAAAGTACGCGTGTCTCGTCTTTCAATTGATGGTTGAAAACAATTGAAGGACAAATTCAACCTGCACACCGCCCGTATGTCCATGGATTTTTAACTTACTGTGTAAGAGCACTACAGTAAGGGCCGCATTAGGACACACCAAAGGAGTCGACTAAAATCAACGACGGAGCAGGTTAGCTAGGCGCTGCTAAGGGCGCATTTACGCAACGACTCGCCCATGCACTCTCGCAGCTAGAATTTAATCGCGATGGCAAAGGTGTCGTTGCCATGGTAACAACACTACCTGGATTAGCTAAATTCGACATCGTGTGAGTCAATGCTTGCAGTCTTATAATCCGTTACAATACGATAAAATATTCCTCCAAACGAAATAATTCCCTTTTGCTTATACCAGTTTTGGTTTTGGGTGGATAAATAAGTACAGATGCAAAGCTTTGTTTATTTGAACGGTTATGTTGAATAAGCAGTCAAGTCAGTAACATGCGAAATAATACGACGCGTATTGTTGAACGAAATCACTGGGCTATCAAGTGTGTGGGACCAAACTGAAACAAGCGCCAAAGTCGCAAAGTGGGCAGTGTGACGCTGAATAACAAACACTGAATAATTTAGATTTGTAGAGTCACTTTTAAAGCGAGCCATTCATAATCCCCACAATCAAAATCCCCACGACTCAAAATCCCCACTCCAAAATCCCCACAGGTGCATAATCCCCACAACTCAGAATCCCCACAGGTACAAAATCCCCTGGAGAGGAAATGGGAAAAAAATTGAATAGCGAATGTAGGTTTGTGTATTTGGTGGTGGAAGAGGAACGAACAGCACCCCTCCTTAGTTTTTTGCCTCTTCCCCTTCCCAGATTTACAAGATAATAAATTTTAAAGCATGTGTATAGGTAAAATATATATATATATATATATATATATAAAATGAAAGGCAAATGGGAAGATGGAATAGAATTAGGAAAGGTAAGATACAATTTGAACTGCTTTGCCACCAAGGTTAGGCCTGCCAAGAACACTAAGGTACCCGATGGTATCACCAGTCGAGGGAAGACAAGTAGACGCGTGGATGGCTATTTGTCTCATAACAAAAAATGAAAAATGTTTGCAAAATAATGTAAAAAGTTTAAAAGTATTAAAAAGTGTAAAAAGTTAAGTCAAGAGGGAGATATTGAGCGCTATGCCACGCAAGAAGTCAGGTGGGAGACGATTTTCACGATCTGCAGCAGTAGTAGTTATTCCGGTCCCTCTTTCTGTAAGTTTCTTCTTATTAGGTGTGGAAGGACGACCGCTTATAATGTCTTCCATTCTACTGTTGACTCTTAGCTGTTCTGTGCATAGATGCTGTATAATGGTATAAAAGCCGACATGTTGACGCCCAAGTACAGAGTTAATCCTCCTATGCCAGCTTCTACATTGTTTTTGGTTCGTGGTAGACCCACCTCAACCTGTTCATACACTGACCATGATCCAAGTACATAATTGCTTGATGGTGAGGGGGGGGGGGGGGGGGGAATCGGCACCAACACGAGGTCAATTTGTTCCTTTTGTTTGTGAATTGTTAGTTTCATGGTAGTTTTCACACCTTTACCAATACTATCCCATCTTTCCACCTGCTATACATTTTTTAATATTTTTTTTTACCTATACGCATGCTTTTTTAATTTATTACCTTGTAAATTAGCGAAGGGGAGGGGCAAAAAACTAAGGAGGGTGCTGTTCGTTCCTCTTCCCCCACCAAATACACAAATCTTCATTCGATATTCAATTTTTTTTTCCTTTTTCTCTCCAGGGGATTGTGTACTTGTGGGGATTTTGAGTTGTGGGGATTTTGTACCTGTGGGGATTTTGAGTTGGAGATTATGTACCTGTGGGGATTTTGAGTTGTGGGGCTTCTGAACCTGAGGGGATTTTGTGTGGAGATTTTGAGCCTTGGGGATTTTGATTGTGGGGATTATGAACCAGACCCCACTTGTTGCTACTGTGCTTCCGAGGCGAGCTGGGAAACACCCAGAAACGATCAGGGGCAGCGCGTACCTTAAGCGGAACAAAGCAATTTTAAGCCAATGTTTATGAAAACTACTGATAAAAGATAAAAGTACTGTGTTTTAAACTACTCCTTCCGAAAGGCTATATGATAACTTTAATTTATTAAACCAATATTCGGGCTAAAATGAACATTTGTGATGAAAGTTTCTCTGAGTTTGTCACCCCGACAATACAATTTTGCCAACTTGGAAGATTCAGGGGGGAGGAACCGGCCTGTCTCCCTAAGGGCGGTCGCCGTACTTTTACGCGAAATGATCGAAATGATCGGCGCGAAATAATGCTGCAGCGGTGATGCTGTGATATTGCAGCCTAGAACACAAGGGGAAGACCTTGACATTGTCAACCCTTCGGCCTCCGATATCTGGCCGAAAATACAACCATGTTTTTACAAACCGAATGCATTAAAAAGGTTGCAAGGAGTCATCCATATTATCTCTCCATTCCTCGTCTTTATTATTGTCTCACATCTCTGGACTCTTCCCCCCCCCCCACCTCTACCAGAAAGGTCATAAATACGCAACTCCTCCACCCACTTCCCCTTACCGTCACTGGTAAAGGGAAATAATTCTGGAAAATTGAATCGAATTTTTTAGGCCATCTCGTTAGGCTATAGTTATTAGGAATATATTATTTTGGTGTAATATTATACGGAAAATATATTACAGCAATAAAAGTAAAGAAAAAAATTAACATAAAAAAAGTCTGTTTGGAAAAAATTTTGTGGTTTTCCTTACTGGTTGGTCTTTTACCCCCCCCCCCCAATCCCTTATCAACTCTTGTAATCTGCAATCCCGCCGACTTCCCCCTCTTGCAATACATCATTTATGGACGGCCCCAAATATAAACTTGTGGTAAAAAGTGGTATTAGGCTATACCACTCTTGTGGTGTACTAAACAAGCACGCGTCGTAGAGTCCGGAATAGTCTTGACTGTTTTTTGGCAAAAAAAAACCGTATTAATACCACTTGGGGTGTAATACGGTTTTTCTACCACAAGACTT
This sequence comes from Lithobius niger, assembly GCA_023313725.1. Lineage (NCBI taxonomy): Eukaryota > Metazoa > Arthropoda > Chilopoda > Lithobiomorpha > Lithobiidae > Lithobius > Lithobius niger. Next base: position 9,767 of record JAHWFP010228002.1, read on the forward strand.
ATGCCAGATGCTACGACTCTGTGCTTATTTTAGAGCATTCAGTTTGTAAGACAATGCTAGACCCAGTAAATTACAGCCGTTACAAACCTAACTGAAAGAGTACCAATTAAATTTATGTACACCGAAACAACTAAATGCAGAAAAATCACGAGCAAGAAATGTTCGCCTTTAAGGTTAGAGGAATCCACCAAATTAGATAGCACCTCTGACAAGTAGGGAGTCGGGAGACCAAGAGTCAAACGATATTAAACGAGAATGATGTCATGCTGACTGATAGCTACTGAGTCAGAGTTACCTTTGACGATTTCAAGCCAAGCCTGCATGGAAAAACCCAGACCATATCCTTCTTGTTGGGAATGCAGACCATTCAAACTAAATTCGAGCGAACCTTTACCCATTCAAAACGTGTGCATCAAGACTTACTTGAAACATACCCGCTGCCAAAGGGGCTTGTAGGGATCAGCTTTGTTCATGTTGAGTAGACGAGATTTAAATGGGAATAAGTAAACCCACATTGTCGTCTAAATATAACTAGGGTCGCCACCATTACATGTTGACATACAGCAGCGGAGCGTGAGATTATATCTGGGAAGAGGAGTTTTTCCGAAGTAGGGATAGATGGGCAGCTACCAGAGCCGAAGCGATGGGGGGGGGGGGAGCTTTCCCCTCCAACCATCCAAGAAACCCATACAGTTGGCAAAATCGAGTTGTCGAGTTGGCAAAGTCGGATAAATTGTCATTGCAAATTCCCAGTTTCCACGAGAACTGGTTAATTATT
>JAHWFP010228003.1:0-28869 GCA_023313725.1 Lithobius niger
GGAGCTCTGGCGGTAGTTGCGGCTACTAATACCTGTGCTAATGCTTTGCCTTCTGCTGCTTCGAAGGCAAAAGCATTAGCAGAGGTATTAGTAGCCGCAACTGCCGCCAGAGCTCCGCGTAGGATGGGAAGAAGTGAGACGGTACATCTAGTTAACTTTCTAATCTATGGTATAAGACTCTGGGGATGAGAGCAAAGGCACCTTGCTGGGGTAATATTAAAAACCATCACAAAAGCAGACTGGTTTCAGCAATATAAAAGGCAGAATTGACTGCTTGTTTGGCGCTCCATTGTACTGAATGTTAGGTACCCATAGCTAGGCCTATTAATGGTAGTTGGTCATGGTCATTTGAAATCGTGCTTCTGCTTTTTAGCTTGTTGAAGCCAGTCCGGTTTTGTGTTTGTTAAATTACCCCCAGCAAGGTGCCTTTGCTCTCATCCACAGATTATTCTCTGCTGACAAGTTCAAACATGGGTGAAACGGTCTGTCTACAGAATCTCTGTGGGTGAGTGCAGCTTGATTTCAAGGGTACTTTTTGACAGTATTTAAACATCTACTTCTGTTACTAACAATAGTACATCAACCTTAAGCCTAATCAAATTATTGGTCTCAAGATGTACCACTGATCTGTGTTTAAAATCCGGATATTTCCCAGTTACGCAAATGTGTCTAGCAAGAACGTTCATTGCTTTGCTTCTTGCCTTAAACATCACCAAAATGTTGGCTTTTAGGCTTACCAATGGCATTAAAGGTCTGCCCAAAGTAGCTTCTCAGACATTAACGATTGCTCTCATTTGTCGCGGGTACATAAAATGTCACCATTGATGGTTTCTCGAATTCACAAAGCCATCTTGCACTCATCCTTCAAGATACTGCAACTAGCCTTGGATCGTCTTCATGTTGCAAGTAGACTTTATTTCTCTTAAAATGGTCTTTTGTAGAATTTGGAAAATGAATGCAGAAATGGATGGGTCCCAAACAAATTTAAGAGGTTTTTTCCCAGGTTTTTTTTCCGGGACAGTGGCAAAAACACAGTTTTTACCGGTTTTTTCCAGCTTAAACTGGCAAAAACCAACAAGGTGCTTCACAAGCTTATTTTCACAGTAAATATATACTTCTCACAATATCTATGCAAATTTTCGACAGTCAGTTGCATAGATATTGTGAGAAGAATATCTTTTATTACTGTGAAAATAAGCGTATGAAAGTTAAATAAATGAATAAGAATTTTCAAAGTAAACAATGTGAAGTTTTCAAGGGGGAAGCATTTATAATTTGCCAATATTTGACTATTGTAGGGCACGCTTTTAAAAAAGAAAATTGCCATCAAGTTGATCTTTGCCATATGTTTGGCCAAAGTGGCAAAAACATGGCAAGGTTTTTGCCAGGACGGTAAAAACCGGTTTTTAACCACTTGGTGGCAAAAACTTGCCAAACCTGGTTTTTTCGACACTACTTAACTTTTTTTCGTACATTCCTAGAGAGCAAGCTGCTCCCAGGTAGCTAGATACTGTACTCAGAAGTAGGGATGGCACAATAATCAATAATTCGATAATATCGCGATACAAATTTTCGTCGATTATCGTATCGCATGTTTTCTGATTTATCGAATTCGATGCTTAAATTGTCATATCTCGGAAATCGTAATAGCTAGAAACAAGCGGTTTGTGGCGTTGAGTGCGGAATAACAAGAGCTATTGAATCACGTGTGCAATACTGTGGCTAGCCACGTAGCTCATTGAAGAGTTAGTTTAATGCAGACAGTATTTAAGCAATTAAGTAGCTGCTAAATTGTTTCTACATGGTGAAGATTTAGTAATGTACAGATCCGGTAAAAAAAAAACCGCCTTTTTCGTTATATCGAGGGTTGTAATAACAACCATGGAGAAATTCATTATCTCGAAAACTACTGGACGGATTTTCATGAAACAAAGACTGAAATACTTATTAGATTGTCTACTGTATTTCTACCCTTATTAAATACTATGTTAACTGACTGAAAATAATTGGCCGAGCGAGAATAACTTAATGATATATGATACCTTGAAAAGTGGTGGATGGATTTTCATGAAATAAAGACTGAATTGCATATTATATTTTGTTGCTTAACATTGCACATCATACGTATGCAAATATAGCATACATCATAACAATTAATCCAGTTTTGGTTTTATTCAATTCTTCCAGTAGTTTATGAGATATATTATTAGTTATCAACACTTATTAGTTATCAACTCGTGTTGCTCGCTCGGCCAGTTATATTTGGACACTTACCATTTCATGTAATACGCATAGAAATATAGCTGATATCATAATACGCAGCCCAGTTTTCGTTTCATTCAATTCTGCCCAGTAGTTTTCGAGATATCAACATTTTTGTTCAGAGTCACATTCTTAATCCTCCACTCTTCCGTATAACGTAGGCGTTTTTTTTGACCGGAACTTTACAATAACAAGTACAGTTCCAGCAGAAAGTAAATTTACAAACGTAATGTCGTTAAAGTGAAAAAAGGCAGTGTTGCATTATGGCATTGTTGAACCTGAGCAAATATCGAGCATCAGCAGACACCAAGGCACGTGCATGCCTTTGTTGACGCTTGTCTCACTATAACAATAATTCTGAGTTTTGTAAATTTACTTTCTGTCGGAACTGTACATTTTCATGTCTATTGGTCAAATGCCGAGTGCCAAGCAATTCCTACTTGGGAAGGTTGCATGTACGCTCCAGCCAAGGTTTTTTTTTTTCAAATTAACTAAATTAATATGGTTATTCCTGGCTCAAAATTTGTTTTATCGAGATATTATTGATTATCGCGATAATTTTAAAAAGTTTTATTGGAATAGACAATTTTAGTATCGTGCCACCCCTACTCAGAAGAAGAACAATTTATGCTCTAATTAACAAAATTAATATGGTTATTCCTGGCTCAAAATTTGTTTTATCGAGATTTTATTGATTATCGCGATAATATAAAAAATTTTATCGAGATAAACAATTTTAGTATCGTGCCACCCCTACTCAGAAGTACAACAATTTATGCTCTGCAAATAATTCGTAATCAACGGCTACTTAAGTGGTAGACATGCGACAGGAATACCATGCTGCAGTAACTTTTGGTAAAAGCACGATGGAGAGACAAAGGGAAAAATTGTATTGGATAATACCATGCGTAGCTAATATCACCGAAATATCCTTCTTTAATCCTCCGGTACAACAATAAAAGCGTTTTTGTATTGTATTATCGGGAAAATGTACAAGATTTGATTCTGTTGGTACCCCAGGGGTCGAAATATTCGGATGCATAGGGGCAAATTGCACTCCGAAATCGCACTTTGCACTCCAGAAGAGTGCAAAATTGCACACCGAAGTTGAATTTTTTGTAACTTTTGAACCGTACAAGCTACAGACTTGCGGCATTTTAAACAACTTGGAGTTAGATTTCCAGTGACACCATTCCTTCCAAAGAAGTTAAAACTCAATTTTTTACTACATTTGGTTAAACTATGGGAATAGGTATTCAGTTAAATAGTCAAGTTAGTTTTAAGCAAAGTGCAGGAGACGGTACGTATTATAGTGATGCTGAATGTTAGAATTTTCAATGGCTATAAAATAGGAGACCATAGTGTTGGTTTACGTTTGGGTTTTGCACTTCAAAGAGGTTTTTTGCACCCCAGTAACATATTTAGAGTGCAAATTTGCACCTGGATTAAAATTTGGAAATTCGACCCCTGGTAACCTCCTGATGGCGATACCCAAATTAAATTTTGTATATGAAGCAGACAACCAGGAGTTATTATTGATACTGAATTTTCGTGAATGCTAGTTCTCAAAATGAAAAACTGTTTCTTCAAAAATGAATGTGCTAAAATGTGCTTTATTTTGCACATTTTTCTTTCATAAATAAGTTAACTATTGTGCAACATGCATGCCCGTCTGCAAAAATTACCAAGTTGTTTGTTTTGATTTTCCACTGTAGTTTGATTAGGCCTTTATTGACTTGCTTTATTTTTTATGATTTTATTTGCCTGCTTTTGGAATGCCTGCATGCTTAGTATTAAGGTCCCCAATACTCTTCCTCGTAGTGCGGCCAGTGCTCCTGCTACTGCCCCAGGTTCTGATTCTCATCATTCCGCATCTGATTCGGATTCTTCCTCCAACTCTGGTAGTGGCTCTGGGTCAGAATCTGAACACAGTGACCGGTCTGAAACCTCCAAGCAACATGCTGACTCCAGTGATCACAGCAAGAGCCAGCCAATCAGTTCACCAGACTCCAAGAAATATCCAAGTGATTCATCTCGCACACCTCCTAAGCGATCAAAAGGAATGGGCGAATTGAAGCAGGTATTTGAAACGATGTCTGTAAGGGTTACTGTATGGAAAATAGTGCGGTCTGATTTACTTTAGATTGGAGAAATTAATAAATTCATGCTTTTTAACGTTACTTGACACTGTTGTGCGCTAATTTTCAACTAACAATTGACTTCCACAGTGTTATTGTGGTCGCCCAACACGTTAGTCTGCTTCTGGCTCGTTTGTTTGTTTTGTTGGAGACTGTAGTTTCCATTTGCTGGGGGGGGGGGGGGTGCTGCGTTTGAATTTCCCTCTTTTTCCCCACTGATCTTTGCAAGGCCAGCTGGGAGGAAGGTTAGCTTTCCATCGACTCGATATTGCAGAATGATGCCCCACCAACAAATATGCAGTGTACAAAGTACCAGGCAAAGAGTGTAGTGCAGAAGTCCTATATCAGCAAGATGCATTGCAGTGTTAAAACGCACATCCTTCGCATTTTTCTGCTAATAACAGGCTAGATGACGAAAACAGTATAGCAATGGGAAAATGGAAAGCAAACCCTCTCCCAGCTGGTTCAAGATCAGTGTGAGAAAGAAGGAAATTCAAACGCAGCAACAGTCCGTTCAGCAAATGTAAACAAGTCTTCAACAAAACAAAACAAACACGTTAGTCTTCTTTAGAACCTGAAGAATTAGACGAACATGTTGGGCAACTACAACAACGCTGTGAAAACTGATAGTTAGTTGAAAATTAGCGCACAAAATTGACAAGTAACTTTTCGAAAAGCATAAGCATGAAATTCATTATGGAACCTTATTACTTTCGAGAGAGAGCGACTGCCAGCTTGATATTTTATGCAGTGTAGTTTGTGAAATGTTTAGTCATAGAGAAGTATGTTGTCCACCCATACAGCATTTTACTGTTTGCCTAATTGGTCAGTCAAAAATTCTAGTCAGTTGGACAAATGCCCAGAGGCAGAAAGGGGTGCAATTATGTTGCAGATAATCTGTCACAGTCGCAGACAAAACGTGCAGTTTTGACCAAATTGTGGCGTTTCGTCAATTTTTGATCTATTTGGACATTCCAATACACCATTTTAATCGTCTCGACGAGACCTTTCCGTTGATGGAAGAGCCAGATCAATAGGAAAAAGCACTGAAAAGTTATTCAGTAAAAACCAATAAATATGTGGATAACCATACGAAAAAACAGATTAGCTGCAGATAATTTTCCCCGACAATTGCTGTCGCAGATTGCGGCAGAAAATTCTCCTATGGGGGACAAATGCAAGTCTTCCTTATACTAAAATTAACGTATTTCCATGATTAAAAATGCTGTGCCAGTCCTTGAATAGGCCTAAGTGCAAGCCTCCAGTTTTTCTTTATAGATGTTGCATGCTGGTCATTAAAAACTCTCGGGCAGAGAATTTGCTAAAATGTGATTTTCGGCCCAATTAGTTAATTCTTGCTTCACTCAATGCAACACCAGAAATTAAAACAAGTCTTGGAAGTCTTGGGTTCTTGGAATTTTCGGTGGCTTTGCACTGCCATCTTTTTCAGGCACAAGTCTTGAGTCCACCAAACGCACTAACGGACCAACATTTGAACTTTGCACACTTTACAGTTGGCTTTCAGTCAACTAGGCTGGCTGGCGCTGCCATCTTCCTGTGGTGGTGGTGGTTGAAGTGTTTCTTTTGCTCACTCATCGATCCTGTAGCTCAGGAGCGACGATCTGCATGATCTGCTTGTGAGAGGGTTCTTGAACATTCATACAAGGACCCAAGTCCTTGGCCATCCTTTACTGAATGTTCGAGAACTGTCTCACAAGCAGATCAAGCAGTTCATCACTCCTGAGGTACAGGAATGAGCAAATAAAAGACTTTCTAATACCACCACCACAGAAAGATGGCAGCGCCAGCCAGCCCAGCTGAGTGAAGGCTAACTGGACGAAGTTCAAATATGGTAGTTGGTCCGTTAGTGCATTTGATGTACTCTAGTTTTGTGCCTGAAGAAAAAGGTGGCATTGCAAAGCCACCAAAAATTTGTCAAAGCTCAGCAATGGAATTATTTTAATTTCTGGTGTTGTGTTGAGTGAACCAAGACTAAGTAATCTTCCAGCATAAGTAGTCCTGAGAATTTCTTGTTTGTGATGGGGTTTGTTTAGCTTGTGTGCCGAAGTGTAACTTGTTAAAGAGTTTTAGTATGTGTCATCACATGGTTTGTGTGTCTGTGGTTTAAAAGCAAACAGTTGTCTAGACAAGTGCAAATTTCTGTTTTTCTTTCTTCTGTAAATTCAGTTTTGCGTTTCAGACTGGAGACTTGATTGTGCAAATGGTTAAAATTATTTATGCTTGAGGACACATCAAGTTCACAGACAGTGTGATAGTCTAACAGTAAACCTCATACATCAAGCAACGCACAAGTGACAATGTGCAATTAAAGGTTAAGCTTTGTTTTTCACGTGCAATGTTTTAATATAGGTATTTCAGTCACAGTAGCTAAGTACTGCTCATTTACCTAATCAGCTCTAGAAAACTGTGTGTGCCAGGATTGAAAGTGCTGAAGGAAATACTGTACTTGTGCATTCTAATTTAGCTTGAGATTATTTCGTAGCTGCTCTTGATTACTAACAAAACCTTAATAAAGAGAGCTTTGCATTCTGACAAAAACTTCAAACCGAATGAAAGCTGTAGGCCTGCAAAATAAAGGAAACCAAAAATATGTTAGTCATGTAGATGTGAATATATTATGTACATTTACAATTCTTGCAAACAGGATGATTTATACCATTTACACTTTTCTTTGGTTAAATTGCATTGTTTGCTTTCAGCAGTGATTCATGAAGTTAGCTGCTGTTTACTTGCAGCCAGTTTTAGTAAAAAAAAAAATAATAAGTCTTAGGTTAACATCCTTGCTAGCATGACCACTACTTATTCTTTTGGGTTACAATCTTCATAAGTGAAATACTGATCAGGATGAAGACAGTTGTTTGCACTGATGCATTCTAAGCTGTCTTTGAGTATGTCGTCATGCTTATTTTACATTTGATGGTTTTCTATACGGCTAATAAAACGGTACAAGTTCTATAAGTTGCGTTTAAATGGGTGTTTAGGGATGTTGCTCAAAGTGATGAAATGCCTGAACTATAAGTTCGCATCCATCAGGTTAGCGAAAAGGGTATTGCTTTTATATTGATGCAAATTTATCTCGGCAGTAAGGGGTTGGTAACCAGTGACGTAACTACAGGGTAGTACGGGTGGACAAAACCTACGAGCCACCAACCCAGCCAGATTATTTCTGCTTTATACCCTTGGTAACGAAAGAAGGAAAATCACCGATTCTTGGGGGACAAATTAAAAAATTAGCTTTACACTGCTCATTTCATTGTCTTGTTATAGTTGACTAGACCATGGGTATTTCCATTTATATTAGCAGATGTGGGAAGAAAATCCTGATATTTACGGTGTTCGGCGCTCTGCAAGGTCTCGAAAGGAACCTGAACGCTACTCCATTGTAGAAGAATCTGACGACACCAGTGATAGGAGCAAGAAGCTTGTAAAGAAGCGGAAAGGGTATGTATTAACTTTACTTTAAAATCATTCTCAGCTGTAATGTACTTTGGGGATTAGCAGGATATGCAGTGATTATAGTGCTCAAAGTTCACTAGATTTGATGCTATATCCTTTGTAAGTTACGTAGCAGAGGCAAGTAGGCAAATATCAAGTCTTTTCTAACAGTAATGCCCTAAATTCAGTCAAGTCCAGTTAGGTTGCCCAGTTTCGTTGATTATTAGGGCGTGCCTGTCTTGCATTCTGTGGTGGACTGAGTTGGGGCTTGGCAGAGGAAGATTAGGATTGGTATCTGGGCATTTTGGGCATAGTCTTTTCAGTTTTGTAATTAAGTTTTAGCTGAAAGAATCCCTAAAATTATGAATGGTGGCCTCATTTTAGCTGATGCAGTTGAAATAATTCTTAAAGGAAAGGGAAGACCAAAACCAGTTGTCCATGTGCATGGTTGCAGTGGTATGCAAGTGAATTTCTATATGCTACCGTGTTACACTGTTTACTAAGTAGAATTTGTGTGACGTAATTCTACTTATTGCTACAGTCGTCTTGTGGAAGTCAGATTGTTGGGTCGGATAATTACGGTATAACAAAGGTTTTTTGGATTCAATTTAAGATCTGGATCCGGCAAATTATCCGGATCTGTTCTGGAGATGGGCGAAGAAGGTTAAGTCGATTATGCTGCAGGATCACCTGTAATTCAGCAATTACTACTGGAATTGCACCTCCTTCATTTAAATTAGATAGATGAAAAAGTTTGTTGACATTTAAATAGCTTGAAGGAGCTTTAGAAAAATTGCCACAAATACTGCCACAAATATTGCCGCAAGCAACAGGTAGCTCCTCTTATGAATGCTCCCCTATGCTCTCACGTCTTAAAAGTTTTAAAAATGTTTTTATTTTCTTAATTTTGATTACATAACTCTACTTCCAAATACTGACAGCAAAATTCTTTTTATTCAGGTCATGCGACTGGCGTGAAAGTGCTTCTAGTGATAGTGATGATGACAACAGTAGCAGTCCATCGAAGGGTAGGTACCATGTCAAACGACCTGGTGCACGAACACCTTCTCGGACATCTCCAAGTAAAGGTAAAGTTATCCATAATCTAGAATACGTTTTTTCATGTAGCGACAAACCGGTTAAGACAAATAAATTCATTCGCTGTCAGGTACCCTCGTACTCATTTTGTAACACACTGTTACGTTTTTTTTACATCTTTTTAATTAATATCCGTATTGTGGACTTCCATGTTAGCCAAAACCAAATCGAGGTCAGCCTTTAGCAACAAATCAAGAACGCCTGCCAAAGGTTCTAGGAGTAGGAAGCATTCCAGTTCAACATATGACGACTCTGATAGTGACGCAGAACGACGGCAAGTCGCCCGAAGAGCAGCTGAGAAAGTCAGGTAAATCCAATTAAAGTTCAAGCCGTATTGCACGTGTTGTTTTATAGATGGGTTGTGTTAAATGTAACGTTGACCATTTAAACTAAGGCTCGGCCGATACCAACTTTGATAGATACGATTCGATTCCGATACGGTCCGATGCTACATCACCGATACCGATGCCGATACTTCAGTGCATTACTTCCAGTAAAGTTAATGTTTCTTCCATATTCAGAAACAAAATTTGGTGAAACATTCACGAAGACAATTTCACGTTCAAATTCAAAAACATCAAACCAGAATATGCGAATCTGCGAATTTTCGACAGGCTGCTGACTAAGGATGGAAAATTTAGTCCGTCTGTAGATGCACGTTGGGCATTGTAAATAATGTACATTTTGTAAATTAATTACTTGTGGTGGCCTGAAGAAGACAGACGGACTAAATTTTCCATCCTTACTCAGCAGCCTGTCGAAAATTCGCAGATTCGCGTATATTTGGGTTTGATATTTTTGAATTTGAGCGTGAAATTGTCTTCGTGAATATTTCGAACATTCAAAGTAAGATGGATCGTTTTTCAACGTGAAACATTACGACTCTCAAAGCTCTATAAGCAAGCATTTTGCAGAAAAATGCATTTTTTGGAACCTGTTTTTGTTAAATAATTTGAGAACGACTGAAGCTATCGATCTGAAATTAGCACTATTGGAAAGCTCTCTAAAAAACGGTTAAAATGGTGTATTGGAACATGAAAAACGACAATTTTGGGCGAAGATATCGCAAAAACCGATATTTAACCAAAGCAGTTAGCCAATACCGATACTGCTAGTACGATGCCAATATCGGTATCAGCCGAGCCTTAATATAAACATATCAACACATATGCTGTTACGATTCGATACTGGCACGCTAAATGCTGGTACTGATATTTCGCATAGAAGCAACAACAGCAAATTCTTGGCTGTTAGATATAAAGATTTGACTGAGCTAAAAGTCAAACTTTTTGATTTAGTAACTAAGTAGAGGTTATCTAATAAAAAAAGGAATTTATTTGAAAGCAAAGCTTTGCTTAAGATGGAAAAAAAAATTGTCAGTTTGTGTTAAACACCAACCAAAAAAAAAAAATGTATCATTTGCAAGCATCTGATAAAAATGAATGTTGATGAGCTGATTCCCTATCTGTATCGAACCAGCCCCAGTAGTTAGCTTTTTGTTTTTCTAAAAGAAACGAATTGGACATTTACGTGCAACATCTTAGATTTTTTTAACACCTTGAAACAAACTAAGAACCACTGCAACGAAACGCAGAATTGTTTCTCATGCAACGTCAGTTTTTTCTTGCTTAATTTCAGTTAGTGTGGTTGTTCTGTAGTTTCTTGATTTTTTAATGCTGTAGGCCTAGTTTTGATTTGAATAGGGGATACAGTTCACACCTTGTCCGGAAGATGCAATGGTGATTGTGAAGCATTCATTGTTTAATTGGTGGGGGTTGGAATTTTTCATGGATCCTTTCTGTATTAATGCTTTTCATGTTTTGTTTTGGTGGTTTGTCTCGATCTCGGGGAAATCCTAAGTTTTTACCGTGTAAGAATTCCATCTTTGGAAACTTTGCACCCCAATCTTTCTATGAATTATTATTTACTGCAGTTGCTGCAATCCAAAGTAAATTAGAAACGGATCCTTGAACATGAACAGTATTGACCATTAATGTTTAATTATGCAGTTACAAAGAACAGAGTGCTGATGAAACTGATACAGACGATCTGATCGAAGTTGACTATGGCCCTGCTGGTGAACCAGAGGTTGACAATTCGGAAATGATAGAAAAAGTTCTGGACCACAGAATAGGAAAGAAAGGAGGTAAATTAAAACATTATATTGTCTTGTTTGTTTTTGTGCATTTTCTGTAGACTAGGTAAGTGAATTGATAAAATATTTTTGTGCACTAATTTACCTGTTAAACCAGTGTACACCTTTGGGCATAAAAAATGATCGTTTTCATTACACTGAAGCTTTAAACAAAGCCATTCAACAATGCCACTCTTTGGCATCAACAATGGAGAATTCCTTCCGCCAAGGCGAATGTTCTTATTTACAACAATGATAAAGTTTGCATTGTTGTTGGGCTACTTGAACTTCCATACAGTGCGATCATTATTTATGCCCAAAGGTGTACATGTGTGAAATGTTGACAGTTTTTATCCCAGAATACCTCTTAAATCGCATTTTGCATTTTTTCAATAAAAATATCCTGACCAAAGTCAATATTCTCCTCTTCCACCTACCCTACATACCCATATGGGACGAGTGAAGCAGGCCAAACGCCACGCTTGCAGTTGGCTCGTCATTTTGTTGTTTTGTCGGTGCTATTGAAACTAAACACATTTAATATCGTCTTTTCCGGTTTGAGCTTAATTTTGTGTTTACGTCGATCTGTACTGTTTTTTTTTTTCGTAACTATTTGTGATTTATTGTGAATTCATTTCATATTCGTAAGTTAACGATGTAAGACTTCTTACGATGTTGCCGTTAAGCCTGTAATCCTATTCCCGTCCGCTGCACCCATTCCTGCGACGATCATTCTGCATGCAGTAAATGCAGGGATTGTATCCCCAGGATGAACCCATGTCAAGTCTGCCCTACAATTTGTGTGGAGGACTGGGCTCATGTCCACGATCAGGCAGTGAAGAGTGAACGATGTCCGAGCAGCGCTGTCAGGTAGTGACCCGGGAACAAAATGTTGCTGCTGCTGAAGTTTCTTAACACTCCGAATGTGCTACGCCTTCGATGAAGAAACTTATTAAACAAGCACACAAGTATAGAGAATACTTCCCGAAAAAACCGTTACTGGCAATACTATGAAATTCACTCATCTTAACACTCCGAAACTTTTTTAAAAGCACACATTTTCAAAACTGGAGACACTCGCGTTTATGCAAATTTTCGATAACAGAGCAGCTATCTTCATCAGGCACAATAAGGGTGGTTTTTGTGAACTCTGTCTACATATTTTTTGTTTACATCGTCTGCTTTCAAGTTTGAAGACGCACACGAGCGTGGCCTGTGATATTTACTGGGTGATCTCCCACATTCTCGTCGATCTTCCACTCCTTCAGCAACAAAGCGTCGAGTTCACAGTTCACTAGGTGCAACACATTAGGATTGGCTGGGCCTTGAACGGGGACCTTGTAGCCAGAGTTCACAAAAACCAACCTTATTGTGCCTGATGAAGATAATTGCTCAGTATTGAAAATTTGCAGGTACGTGAAAAAAAGTTTTAAATCCATTTTATGATAAGAGAATACTCTGTGGATGAGAACAAAGGTAAGGACCTTGTAGGTGGTAATTTAACAAGCACAAAACCGGACTGGTTTCAGCAAGCAAAAAGCAGAAACTGCTACTTGATTAAGGCTCCATTCTACTGAAGGTTAGGTACTCATCAGTAGAGAATACTTGGTGGTTGAGAGCAAAGGCACCTTGCAGGTGGTAATTTTACAAACCAGACAGGTTTCAACAAGGTAAAAAGTAGGAATTATTGCTTGTTTGGGGCTTCATGCTACTGATTCAAGTGATCAACTGCCATTAATTGGCCTAAATTTGGGTGCCTAACCTTCAGTTGAATGAAGCCCAAACAAGCAGTAGTTTCTGCTTTTTAGCTTGCTGAAACCAGTCCGTTTTCGTGCTTTTGAAATTACCGCCACCTATGTTCCTTTGTTCTCATCCACAGAGTACTATCCCAAACAAGGACAAAACATTGTGTACTTTTTAGGTATTTTATCGGCTATATATTTACATATTAGTCTTAGAGATCTCTGTGGGTGAGAGGAACTTGATTTCTAGTAAACTTATTAAAGTTGCAAAATTACTGTCATCGGGGAAGAAATCGTCTTTGTACCTAGGCAAGGTAAAAGGCTGATGGGTCGTCTTCTGTCCGGCCAATACCCTTCATCACAAATGACTCCTGACTAGGCATGTGCGAGTAGAATCATTTTAATTCGAGCCGAGCCGAGCCGAGTTTGCAACAGAAGAATCGAGTATCGAGCCGAGTTCGAGTATTTGGTTAACACACTTATTTTGCTAGTGTTTTTTTTTTATTTGTTAGTGTAATAACAACTAAGACGCTGCTTAAAGCACTGTGCGGATCAACGTCTACAACTAGTTTTGCAGTTTTTAAGATGTAACTTTAAAATGGTTTGAGCTAGTGGCTTTTAATTTGCACCACCGGAAATGTCTCTTCAAGACGATGAATTTGGTATAGTTGAACGTCAAAATCGGTCAAAAATTGGCGAAGTTATCGCATTTTCGCCGGTTTCGAGTTTTCCGAGTATAGATGCAAGTGACGAGTCGAGTTCGAGTAGACGTTGCAAATTCGTCTCGGCTCGAATTTTTCGAGTATCGCACATCCCTACTCCTGACTAATGATTTTTTGACCTGGCTTTCTTCCTGTCGCCGTTACTTCACACACATCTTTCATCGATGCGGGCTCGCACAGTCTTTCGCCTATACTGGCGGTTGCTTCTTATTCATCGGCTCAGACCTAGTAGGATAATCCTTGAATTCTTCTTCCGAACTCCGCACCAAATTGCCAAATTTAAGACTACTATCATGATGGATTTCGGTGCAGTGGCGAAAGCGATTCAACTGCCGTAGCGCTTTCGATGGTGCCTCAGTGTGCTCGCGCCGTGCCTCCTCCATCTCGTCCCGTAAAATGTGGCTACGCTGCTTGCTAAAGTTACTATCACTGCGGAAGTCTTCTCTTTATAACAAAATATGACTCTCATGTGGACATTTTTTTTCACAGCCAGGACTCTAGATTAAAGGTTGACGGAAACCAGACTCCTGTGCTTTCAATTGCTGTATCCTCATCGCGTTCTTCTTCGCCCTCTACAAGGATCGCCTTCATCTGCCCGTCACTTGGTAACGAACAGTCTCCAATGATTTCGAAGGCTTCATGGCATCTCCAACAATTTCGAAAAAGGATCGCCTGTCTCGTGACATCACCAAACTTCTCAATCAAAGAAGAAAAATCAGGATTTTAGCAACGAACATAAGAAATAACATTGTTACTGTAATCACCTTCACCCGATTTGGAGCCGGCACGGCCTGCCTCACCCGTTCTTTCTGCTTCGCAATCGCTTTCATGTTCTTACTTCGGAAAAATAACGTTTTACCAAATGTTAGTCACTACTTCTTTACGCAAAGTAGGGGCAAATTTTCTGTGGATATTATTTATGGGTAGTCTTTTCACAATCTTCACTTCAGGCATGTTGGCGCTAATGACCTAGCTGTCGACACGCCATTAAGTCTCAATCCCCCCCCCTCTCATTAGGCACGTACCATAAGCAATTGAATTATTGGTATGATGAGCACTATTTTCGAAAATCCTGTTACAGCTTTCTGGTAACAGTCGCTGCAGACGGTGAATCCCACTCTTTGGCCTCTTGTTGTCCTGGGGTTCGGAGTATTCTCCACATCTTGGAGAGGCCTAGAGAGTGGTGGAGTAAGGAGCTTAACAATACGTTGGTATGCAGGCTCGTGTACGTTCATTAGTGGTATAATAGCTTGCCGTAAATGTTGAATGGCAAGACACTCAAGTGTTGCGAGTTGGTGTCCAAGATGGTGTTGGATTTGAGTGGCACTTGGGTGTTTTCCCAATCAATAGCGTGTGTCGAGCTTAGAGAACTTTCACATTCGTTTCGTCACCCGCCCGCTCTCTTTTTAGTTGCGCCCTCATTTGGCTTGGCGAAGCAACCTCTCCCATTTAGCGCTTCATGCAGCGGTGACTAGAAGATTGTGGAGACGCTCACAAGTCGCGCAAAGATTTAGATAATTTGTGTGTCCAGTTTGTTGATTGTTGATGCATCTGAATGCACCGAATTTGGCAACAAAGGGACAAACCTTCGGTTACCCGTGGGAACAATTGAACCATTGATTTTTTTTATTATGTCGTAAAGACTTACCTCCGTTCTCTGCCATAGTCCGGGGTAAGGGCCTTTGAATGGACACTTTTGCTAATCCCAAGTTAACTGCTCCCCATGCAACACCAGCTGAAGCAGTTGTCACTTGTGGTGCAGGCTCTTGTTCGTCACTGCAGCCTTTCATATGGCAGTACATCTCCCCCCTCCCCCCTCCAGTACTTTCCAGTAGAAATTAAATGGCCCTGTGGATTTTGGGCTCCCTTGTGAAAGGATGCGAGCATTTTGAACCTGGGAAACAGGCTGCTCAGCCCGCTCACTTTTATCCGTTCCTAGAAGCTAACTTCATCTCGGCCATTGGGAGCTTTGAACAATGTTGTAAACACCAAATATGATCCCTAGGTACTTATTTTGTCAGAAAATATTATTGGTAATAGAGAATAGTGTTAGAAATAGGGAAAGTCAGTAAATGGGACATAGGATTTTGGTCGGAACCCTGACAGATCATCAACTAAAACACGGCCATTGTCGAACTATCTTCTGGTGTTAGTAATTCTTCAAAGTTTCTGAAGTGTTACTCCATTTAGGTAGATGGAGATGAGTGGAGCGAGCTTTCTGATCGATGGGCGTACTTCCATCGATTTGAATTTCAGTCCTTCAGGGAGAATGTAAAGCCCGTAGAGCTGGAAGCTGCATACCTCCACATCCCTTTAAACCCATATGTTTGTCACGTATTCACTCTTTGAAGTCCTTCCCGTCGGTACCTCACCGGCACGAAATTTCAAGCCATGTGCAAAAGACTTCACAGTTTTTGTGAAATGAAAGGTTATAAAATAAAACAGTGTGTTGGAAAAAACGAACCATCGTACTTTGAATGTTTGAAAAATTCCAACACATGAAATCACGCTCAAATTCAAAACCAAATAAATACTACCGATTTGCAAATTTCGACAGGCTGTAATGACTAAAGATGAAAAAAAAATAGTCTGCCAATAGTCTTCGTCAAGCCACCACAAGTAGTTTATTTAGATTGTCCGATGTGCATTAATCTTTAGTTAAAAATAGCAGACGAATAGGATGCGACTCCCATGGTAGCATTCGCTGCTTCTCACCATACCACTTTTTGAAAGGCGTTCACCAAGTTATCTGCTGGATTGAAGGATTCAAGAGATCCAGCATGAAGTTTCTCCTGGTTCAGTGCTTATGAATCTACAAAGTCTCTAGAATCTTGCAATCCAGCATCTTATCAGCAGAGAACTGGGTTAACAAAAAAGTGGCAAGGTGAGAAGCAGCGAATGCTACCACATAATTACGGGAGGCTACGTGCCAAAGTCGCGTCCTATTCGTCTGCTATTTCAATCTAGGAGGCGATCTCAAGTGCCCTCAACTAAATGGAAACTGGACCCGAAAATCTGCGAGGCACTGTTCCAGCACTGGGGAACCCCTGTAGTTGACCTCACCGCTGCCCAATTCAACTGTCAGCTTCCCAACTTTGTCTACCCATTTCTGGACCCTACGGCACGGGCAAGACGTTCTTTAAATCCAATAGACGGGGTGCACGCCTACGAATACCCGATTTACAGCACTGCAATTAGTCTTCAACAAGATCTGTTGCTCGGCAGGGCACTTCATTCTTATTGCTTTGTGGTGGCCAGTAGCACCCTATCTTCCTAACCTCCTGAATGTACCTGCACGGAAACCTGTCCCACTCCCACTGTCAACAAATTCCTCTCACAACACAGGGGATGAACACTTCACCCGAACACCGATATTCCACACCTCACAGGTGGAGACTGAGGTAACGAACATGAAGAAAAAAAAGGTTCTCAGCGGAAGTGGCAACCAGTTTATTGCAATGTCACAGGCCTCCGACAGTGTGCATTTATGAAACTAAGTCGAGGATTTGGCACAAATGGTGCCAAGCGAACAACTGCAAGCCATGCGATCTGGACTAGCCTAACTTTCCTCCTGCCTGAAATATCTATTCGACAAAGGCTTGTCCCTGTTAGCCATTAAAAGATACCGTTCGGCCATTAATTCTGTTCTTTCATGCGTAAGAAACACATCCACAGTGAACAACACAATTATCTCGAGACTGACGCTAGCATTTCACAATGCCAGACCGAAGGTGCGGACACTTCCCAAAATGGAACCTTCCCCTTGTGCTACAGAGCCTAGTGCCACCACCCTACGAGCCCATCAACATAGCGTCCATGTTACACCATGTTCCTCATAGTAGTGGCATAGGCAGCATGCCAAAGTTAGCTGACGGCCTTTTCGCTCGAGCATGTGAGGTTCTCCAGGGGTTGGGATTCGGTGTCCATAACCTTCCCTGCCCATTCAGAACAAAAAATTCTAAGCCTGACGTTGCCCCAAAACCGGTGGCCATCCAGGCTCTAGGGCCACTCATGCACACGGGCGAGGAAGAAAAACTACAGTGCCCTATTAAAGCTTTACAATTTTACCTGGAAAGGACAGCCCTACCTCCCCCCCCCCCTCCCCCTCTAATGACCAATTCAACGAGAGGGCAGACCCACCTACACCACTTTTCCTGGACGTAAACGAGAAAAAAATGAAGTGCAGACATGAGTAGCACCATTTCGGCTAGGCAAATGGATCTGGGAAGTGATCCGCCAAGCTTATGAACTAGGCCCAAACCACATTGACCTGCTGGTAGAAGTACGTGCACATGAGCTCAAAGCGTTAGTAGCATCATGGGCATACGGGTGCGGAACTCCTCTGAACAAGGTAGTGGCCACTTGCTTGTGGAACCACCGCAGTACATTCATCAGCCACTACCTGCGAGACACGAATGGGTCCAGTGGCTCGACCATCATTACGTGTCATGTCGTGGTATGACGAGCTTTCCCACAATCACGTTCGCATCACGTACTCTGCCACCGCTTAAAACAGGAAACAACTTTCATTCTGCAGACCTAGCTAAAGCTGAAATACTTAGCACTACGTTTGCTTCAAACACTGTTATGGACGATGAACTTTCTAACCTAGTGTCTAGTGAGCATACTAGTGCTGTGACTTACCCAGATATCCCGTTCACCCCTCTTTTGGTAAAAACGACCATTTCCGAACTTAAACCAAGCCACTCACGAGGACCAGATGGATTTTCTGCCTTTTTCTTCAGACAGCTTGCGAATGAGCTCTGCTACCCTCTATCCATGTTTTTTTCTCTTTCGTATGAGCTGGGATCTATCCCTACCATATGGAAATTGGCACACATCGTGCCAGTTTTTAAGAAGGGTTCACCATCCGACCCTGCAAATTACCGCCCGATAGCTCTCACTTGTGTTGCGTGTAAAATTATGGAATCCATCATTAGGAATGTTATTCTGTGCTTTTTTGAGAAACATTCAATTATAAACCATGATCAGTTTGGCTTCCTCCCCGGTAGGTCAGCTACTCTACGACTGTTAATCGTCATGGATCGACTGACTGGTGCTCTCGATCTTGGTATTCCTTCTGATATGGTTTATTTTGACTTCAGAAAGGCGTTCAAATCTGTTGTCCATCGAAAACTTCTGGTAAAGATCGCGTCTTATGGCATTGTGGGAAATTTGGCAAGCTGGATCGCCGCATTTCTGGACAATCTGACTCAAAAGGTAGCTGTTGCGAACACTCTTTCTTCCAGTGTTCCCGTACCATGTGGAGTCCCTCAGGGTTCCGTTTTGGGCCCTCTACTATTCGTGGTATACCTAAATGATTTGAAACTTAGCACCAATAATATCTTTGGGTTTAAATTTGCTGACGACTTAAAAATCGGCACTGAAAATCTTTTTACTTCGGCATCGAATGACCTTGCACTTAAAATTGATAATGTGGCCAAATGGTCTGTAACATGGCAGTTACCAGTCTCCATTGGTAAATGTTTTTCCTTCCACGTGGGTCCTACCACTATGGAATGGGACCTACCACTATGAATTAGACCAAACTGTTCTCAGCTGGGCTACTGAAGTTCGTGACTTGGGAATGTGGTTTACACCAAACATTAAGTCTTCACTTCACTGCCGGAAAATTAGTGCTGTGGCATTTCAACGCTCGGCTATTGTAAACAGATGTTTCACGTCGGGGAATGTATACACAAAGGTTTGGGCCTTCAAAGTTTTCGTCAGACCACTCTTGGAGTATGCAACCCCAGTTTGGACCCCTTATCTGGTTGGTGATATTGATCTGATTGAGTCTGTTCAGCGTCGATTCACGAAGGGAATTCGTGTACTTTAGATATTTTTCGTACAGACAGCGCCTAGAGAGCACTGGTCTGGAATTACTCGAACTTCGGAGAATCGGTTCGACTTGATTCTTGCGTACAAGATTCTTCACGGACTGACAGTCGTCTTTCCTCCTCTGTTTGACCTGGCTGTAGGTAAACCACAAACTAGAGGACATAATTGGAAGCTTGTTGCCCAGGGGTCCCACCTGGATTGTCGTAAGCATTTCTACTCAGTGCGCGTGGTCCGTGTCTGGAACGCCCTTGGCCCCCTTACTGTAAACCAGCCCACGGTGCAGGGATTTCGTAAACAGTTACGTGCTGAAAATCTTCTGCCCTTCTTAAGGCGCCCAATTACCTAGTTGCATTTCATCCATCTCTTTTTAGGCTCGGTGTTAGTGGTTCACCACCCTTCCGAAGTCCTACCACTCAAAGTGGTGAAATAAATTATTATTATTATTACAATGATCGAAGATGGAGGGGATGGGGGATGGAAACACCTTTGGGTAAAGGTTGGTAACTTTCTGTCTTAAAAAGAGAACTAACAGTGAATATTATATTGCAGCTAAGATTTCAGTGAATTACAAATACAGGATGATTACTGAAGGTTAGTAGTTTGCAGATAGTAACAAACGGAAATTTTAACAGGGTAAAATTAGTTTTTACTATCCTATAATACTTACCTTCAGTACCCCCCCCCCGCAGTCGCTGAACAAGAAAGGTTCACAAAGTGATAACTAATGTGGTGATAACAAGATGGCTGCTCCCTCTGTCGGAAAGCAGAGCAGCACACCTGGCGGGCACTGAGTGCAACTGGCAAGGGGGACATACAAAATGGTCTTATTTTTAAATGAAAGCGTAAATAAGTGATCTTAGCGTGATAACTGAAGGTAAATATTTAGGATACAATAGTAAAAACTAATTTTATCCCATTAAAATTTTTATTTTTTTTCCTTCTCAAACTAGCCACTAGTTCGACAACGACTGTTTACGCTGTAGAAGAAAATGGGGATCCAAATGCAAACGTCGACGCATGTACTCCGGAAGAAAAGGAACCTCAATTCTTCATTAAGTGGAAAAATTGGTCCCACATTCATAACACGTGGGAATCGGAAAATACTCTTAAAGAACAGAAAGTACGGGGCATTAAAAAACTAGAGAACTTTATGAAAAAGAGTGATGAATTAAGGTTATGGTGAGTTTGTTCGTAACAACTTAAAATGATGCAAAATTTTTTCCAAGATAAGTTTTATGTGGTGTATTTATTTTTATTTTTTTCTCCACTGGTGAATGCAGGAAAAATGCTGCCTCTCCTGAAGATATTGAATATTATGAGTGTCAGACTGAAATGGGAGAGCATTTATTGGCAAGTTATATGCGGATTGAAAGGATAATTTGTAAGGACTTGATTTGAGAGTTGTTTTTGTTTTGTTCACCTTGCATGTATGTTGGTATTGTACCAGTTTTTTTTTTAATTTCTTTTTAGCTCATTCCAATCAAAAGACTGAATCCAATGCTGAATATGAATTCTTCTGCAAATGGGAAGGATTACCTTACTCAGACTGTACCTGGGAGGACGGCGCTTTATTAGCCCGCAAGTCCCAAGCTATTATTGACGATTACTTTTCGCGGCTGAAATCCCAACGAATTCCTACTAAGACTTGCAAGGTAAATCATGACTGTGTGATGGTTTTTATGTTACGGAGTTGAAAAAAATATTTTGAGTTTACCGATCGTGTTAATTCATTCGGCTCATTTGTTTCAGGTTTTAAAAACTCGTCCCAAATTTGCCCCGATAAAACTTCAGCCCAAATTCTTGGGTGGGCCCTCAAATCTTCAGTTAAGAGACTATCAGCTGGATGGCCTAAATTGGCTTGTGCATTCTTGGAGCAAGTAAGTGCGTTAAGGATCCTGTCGAAGTTTCACAATATTAACGTACTTTGTTTGCAATGAAGTCTGAATTGGCGCGGGTAGGTCCCTGCTAGTTGGGCAAAAAATGCTCAATTCAGTAAGACAACTATGAGTACAGTTCCTTGTTTTTAATTATCATACTGGGCAGAATGTGTGGCGGCTTGAATATAAGGCGAATTGCAGTTTCGGGCCGACAAATTCAACAAACATTTAGGGTTGGCAGGTTTCTTCCGTTAAAAACAAATAGTCTTTAATAAACTAGACTTGTCCTTGAAGCTGCTGTAACGTAAGTTTGTGAGTGTTTTTCATTTCTCTTGTCATTTTTCTCACATTCAATCAAAATCAAGAAACCGTTAAGGCCTCAATACAGTGCATTGAATCTAGTTTTGTTAACAGAATGCTGTGTAGCAATGTATTTGATGATTGTTATTGAGACTAGGAGTTTGGTTTTACAAACTATTTGTAAGCTGTCATTCAAATTCTCTAAATAAAAGATTTAAGCATTTAAACTCCCTTCTTAAAACTACCACAAGTGTTTGTTCAGTTTTGAAGTTTCCTTTCTTGTAGGCTTCTTCCATATATCCAGTTTCGTCCGATTTTTTTTCCATTTTCCACCACTGGAAGGGAAGAGAAAACAAACCCTGACAAAGATAGTAGACATGCTTATAAGGCGGTTAAGTTTCATCTAAGATTCGGCCAGTGCCACCATTACCACTATAGTTGGTACCCTAGTATAATTCAACCAGTGTTGAGTCAAGTAATTTTTTTTTCCGTACAGGTTTTGTGTACATAACAAGACCTTTTATGATTGTTGACCGGCTAACAAATTTTCAAGGTACAATTTTGGTTGCAGTTAGTTTTTGTTAAATAATTCAAAAACTGTATGAGCTACCGACTTCTTAATAGCACCAATGGATAGCTCTCGAAAAAACCATTCTAATGGTGTATTCAAATTTCAAAATGGGTAAAAAAAATTGGCAGAGTAATGGATTTGGACCCGATGCAGACTACGATGCAGTTTTAATGGAACATAGGCTATGATGCAGTTTTAAGGAATGAATTCGAAAAAAAATGCCACCTTATGTTTGGCTCGGTACGGTAAATCAGAATCGGTAAGAAATGTCATGTTTGATACAGCTGAGTTGAGAACTGATAAAACTGTTGCGTATAAAGCTCACTCACCGTCAGTGTTTCAGGATTGTATGTGATAAAATCATTGTAACTTGCTTGGGTGTAATCTGTTCTGTTGGATCTGGTTTTCGCTAATTGTTGTTTTCTACTAGGGAAAATGGAGTTATTTTAGCCGATGAGATGGGCTTAGGAAAAACTATTCAAACTATTGGTTTCCTATCCTTCTTGTACAACCACCACCAGCTGTATGGTCCTTACCTGTTGGTTGTACCTCTGTCGACAATGGCTGCATGGCAAAAAGAATTTCAGCAGTGGTCACCAGAAATTAATGTGGTTGTTTATCTTGGTGATGTCAGTAGCAGAAACATAGTAAGATTTTTTATTGTTTTCTGTAATTTCAATAAACATAGATCAATTCTAAGTGTTAGGAGTGTGCGAGTCAATTAATTGAGATGCGAGCCGATTTTCTATATTTGGTGTATAGTTTGTTTTAAAGTTTCTTTTTAATTTATTATGATAATAAGTAAGGTATTGTTTATCTGTCTTTTAAGTATGTGTACAAATTATTTTATAGTTAGGAGAATACAACTTATAATCGGTTTGAGGTACTTGTGACGATGATTAGGTGTAATGGAATGTCAAAATCGGTCAAAAATTGGAAAAGTTATCGCATTTTCACCGGATCTGGTTTTTCCAGTATGGATGCGAGTAACGAGCCGAATTCGAATGCAAGTTGAATACTCGGCTTGGTTCGAATTTTCGACTACTGTATCTAACGTCCCTACAAAAATGTTTGAGAAAAAATGACGACCGCCCGATGTTGGTTCTTTATCAGTTAGGAGTTTCTAATATTGATGCGACTAACAAGCAGAGTTCGAGTGCAAATTGAATACGCGGCTCAGCTTGAATATTTCGAGTTTTTTACACCCCTACTAAATAAATATTTCGAGAAAATATGATGACAGCCGATGTTGGGTCAAAGTTTTTCCAGTATATGTGCAAGCAACGAGCTATGTTCAACTGCAAGTTTAGTACTCGGCTTAGCTCGAATTTTTCAAGTATTGCACTCCCCTACTAAACATGAACACTGGTGTTGGTCAATGCCGGTTCATCCCAACGCAGTGGTAAGACACAAAAGTGTGAGACATACCTACGTGAAACAGGCAAACATTGCTCAATATTTCGACAAGCTTTCCAGGTGTCTTCTGAAGAAACTTTCGAGTTGAGAAGAACTCCCGTCGGACCGTCGGATTCAAAGAGCAATTCCCAAACTTTTAATCAAAGCCACACGAACTTGCTTGAACGGGCATCCATTTCAACTACGCGAAAAATCTTAAAATTCAGTCCCTCTGCTGTATTAAATGTACATGAACGCTTGTACTGTGTTTACATCTAGTGGCAGGCAACCGCAACAAAAACTGACACGTCGTCAAGGCCAGAGAACCGCGACAGCTGTGTATCACAATTTTAATGTGTCTTATCACCAATTAGGTCGATAGCTGGCGATGCATTTTTTGCTGACAGGATGTGTGTCATTTTGCTAGGTATTCAGAGCATGCACAATATTGCGGCACCATCTGGTGTTTGATGCATCGCATTAAAACACCAGTCCCTTATAGTGGTATGCCCCTGTACTCCCCTAAGTGAATCACCGCATGGATTTTTCCAATTCCCCTTAGTTTACACGATGTTTAAGATCATGTTTGCACCCTGTAGTAAAAAAAATACCTTTTTTGTTGATTAAATTAAGTGTATAATTGTATCCCCAGATTCGCCAGTATGAATGGTGTCATCCTGGAAACAAAAGGCTCAAGTTCAATGTTCTGCTAACTACGTATGAAATACTACTCAAAGATAAGGTTCGTTGTATTTTCATGCCTTTTGACTGGTTGTATTACTGAAGTTTGGGTTGTGTTCTATTCAACGGGATCTATATTGTAATTCCAGAGCTTTTTAGGTGCAGTTAATTGGGCTGCACTTGTTGTGGATGAGGCGCATCGTCTCAAAAACGACGATTCTCTTTTGTACAAATCACTCATGGAGTTTGATACAAATCATCGATTGCTTATTACTGGGACACCTTTACAGAACTCTTTGAAAGAGTTGTGGGCCTTGCTGCATTTCATTATGCCTGTGAAGTAAGTATTTGAATCATACGTAACTTTTATTTTAAAATGCTATCCGTTTTCTGTTAACCGTAAGTCCACACTGTCTGGAAGATATAGACACATACCGCATAACCCCGAATATAAGACGACTAAAATATAAGACGAGTAACACTTTTGGGGTCGCATATTTTAAAGAGGTAATAGCTGTGATTATAAGACTGGTGAATTTAGCAAGGGTTTCATAAAATTTTGTATTACACTTATTAGTTGTATACTAGTAAATTCACATGGTCCTGAATTTGAAGTCCAAAATTGTACTAACAGCTTCGACTTTGGGCTGCTTACTGAGTCCATTTTCAGTATATATTTATTTTTTTCTAAATAATCCAGAAACTATTTGAGCCACTGGCATGAGGTAAGCGCCAATTGGATAGCTCTCGGAAAAACTATTGAAATGGTGTACGTATTCAAACATCAAAATCGGCCAAAATTTCACTAGAGTTATGAATTTGCACGCGAGTATAAAATGATGCTATTTTATGATATAAATTTGAAAAAATGCACCAAGTTGTATTAGGGATTATACGGTATGAATACGTCCCAAATGGTATAATTTATTTCATAAAACAGTTTCTTAGTGGGAATTAGATAACTTATTCGGAATCAAATGCTCTAACCTTGACTTCCTGCTCCAACATGGCCAACATGTTGCAGGATTGGCAAGTTTCTTCCTTCAATGGGTTTTACCTGTGTTTTATTTTTCCAGTCAATCTTTATTCCATTTCTTCCAGAATAAACAAATAGGCTTTAATAAAGCAGAACACGTTTCATCGATTGGTCCACGAAGTTACTACATTATTATGGATTTGGTTTTACTGTGTATATGTGCTGTTATTCGAATCGTGTACAGTAAATAAAAAATATACCTTTTAAACAACAAGTTTCAAATACACAAATCGCTGTAAATTAGGCCTCGGAAAAAAATTATTAGTCAAGGGAGTTGCCGACCTTTATCAAAGCTCTTTTTCCAGGCCGCTTGATTGGGGCCGACTCTGCCAGGAAACATGGTGAAAGTGAGAATTTGGCTCCGGGTCGCAAAATTGTAAGGCTAAAGGTGCATGAAAAAAGTTGAAAAAGTGCCCTCGGATAATGTACCAGAACAAAAAAGTAACGGATCGATCGGTTGAGCGGTAACGATAATTCCGTAGTTAACTAGCGTGAGTGACGGATTGGATGACTGGCAGCCAAGCGTATCACCAGGTTCAAAGGCCCTCGTAGTCTCTCTTTCCACAAAAAACATTGATCAGCCACGGTAGAGGGGCTGAGGTATGTAAGACCAGAAAGAAAGAAAATACCTCAGTGGGCGAAGTAAGTAGTTTATATGCATCTTAAGTGTCCCATGTCGCAATACTGTGTAAGTCGCACCTTCTCTCCAAGTCTTTAGTCGCCAAGGACATGAGTGTGTATGATGGCATGTAGGGTCATGTCTTCGGGATTGGCCAGAGTTGCCATTCAAACTAGTGAACCTGGAAGTGAAGTGGTTAGTCACTAACTTTTCTTAGACTATCTTTCACTTCCTGGGCCCCAAGGTTGGGGGGAGTTACGGAAATCCCCTATCTTTGGCATTGGTTGGACGACGTGGACCCCCACACCAGGACCCGGAAGGTTGATTTCTGTCTCTTGTCTCATATGACCAACCTTCTTGAATGTAAATCCAATAGAAGTCGCCATTTGCCAGTAGACCTTAGAAATTACTCACTATTTATTATTTTCTACTCGCCAAATACAACTTGCATGATGCATGGTTTTTTTAATTTTTGCATTTAAAAATTGCATAATTTTGTTGAACCCCAGTATTATTGCAGACAAACCTGTTCTATGGCCCCCTGTAAATCTGAGAAAGATCTAGCTTATACTTTTCCCGAGGTATCACTATTTGAGTACCGTTCTCTGTTGCTAGTCGCCTTTTTGGCGAGTAGGGCTAAATTCAAGTCGCCAACTGTTGATTTTTATTCGGCAAATTGTGAGTGTAGACTGACATTGGAGACAATTGCATAGGACTGTGCTACTGAAAATGGAAATCAAGCGGACGACCCCGCTGGGACATCTACTCGTTGGAGGACCTATCCCCGTGGCAGCAGCTAACTATCCTTGTCCTATCGTCCCCAACGGGCTCCTACCCGTCCCGGGATGTTCGCTGTGTCTCGATAGTCAACACGGTTTTTTCTGTCTTTAGCCATCCTTACGTCTTGGAAGATAGTGATTGAAAGGTATTTGTTGTTCCGCTGTGCTAGCTGCTACCACTTTATCTAGTGGGATACAAATCGTAATGCTCCGAGGATAACCTTAACACCAACTTCAACTCAACATCAACATCCACTCTACTAACCATACGGGTTACTTGACCTTTGGATAACATCCAACACCAATTCGAATTACTGTTTCAAGACGGCTGATCTTAGAAAGTAGGAAACAATTAGTTAGATATCCATTGATTTAAGTTACGCCCGAGTGTTACCAAAGAGGGTGGCTGTCTGAGCACAATGCCTTCGAGTTATTCTTCCCCAGCAAAGCACGAGTCATTTCAGAAACTAACCCAGTCCCTGGATACAGTCAGATTTCCTTTTAAAGCTGCACTTTAGCTCCAGGTTCATTCCTTCTCACCCATTCTAGAAAGGTTACCTTGATTCCACATCCGATGACGTTTCCAGGACACTCCCGCAACTGACAATCATTAACTTCATGCTCATCTGGTTCCTGCCAGTTTATTCCATAGTACCCCTCACTACTTGAAGAAACATCTTGAATCATTTGGCATATACTCAGCTGTGTCCTAACTTTCTGACCACCCGCTGCATATGTAGGGTAACATGTATATCAGGGCAGCACTGATGCCACCTTTTGCCAATCCAATCCGATATTGGTACTGGTCTAGTACTAGGAGTCTGATACAATGAGAGAAGGTCGCTGCTATTATTAAAAAAAAGTCAATTTTGTGATGTTGTTAGTAATTTCTTGCTCTCAAGTGCCTTTTTTTGAAACTAATATTGGGTTTTTGTTAAATATCTTGAGAACGACTCGAGCTGTGGACTTGTAATTACTTGGCACCATTCGAAAGCTCTCAAAAAACGGTTTAGCTAGTTGAAAAAATTGACATTTCAGTAGTCTTATTTTGGTTGGAAAATAGCAAACTAAAGTTTCATTTATGCTCAACCAAACAGCTCAAGCATGAGTCCACTACTTGCAAATTTTCAGTGGTGTTTTCACGTTCTTCCACCTTCTTCAGGCTCGTGTCCAGAAAACGGCAAACTAACAGACTCTCAAAACATTACAATATTTGATTTTACTGCTTCACAGTGGACTTTGGCAGAGCTTCATTTGCTGGTGACAGTGTTGCCTTCTTCAAGAAGTGTTGTAATGAAGTCTTGCCACTGTGCATCAAGTTGGGTGTGTAGCAGAGGTGTGACATTCTGCAAAATTTTCCTATAGGTAGGAATTTGTACGTTTATCAGTGGTACACATTTTTCCTGGCAGTGTTTAATCGCAAGGATTTCAGGACCCGCAGGTGTGCTTCTTTCTAGGTGTTGGGAGGGAAGCATCACTTCTGTTCACTCCCAATTAATGCGGTGTTCAAACCTTTCACTGTGGACGGTGATGGCGCAGCGCTTCTCAAAACTGGAGGTGGCTTGCATGTGTTCTGTGACCCTTGTGCTAACTTGTCATTTTGTTTCGCCTGTATCTTGCAATATGTCACACCTCTGCTACACACCCAACCTGGTGCACAGTGGCAAGACTTCATTACAACCTTGAAGAGGGCAACACTCGCCAGCAAATAAAGTTCCTCCAAAGCCCACTGTGAGGCACTAGATTCAAATATTGTGATCGTTTTGAGAGTCTGTTAGTGATACTTGCTGTTTTCTGGAAAGTAGTCTGAAGAAGGTGGAAGGAAGAAAAAATGTGCAAGTAGTGGACTATTACTCGAACTGTTTGGTTGAGCGTAAATGAAGCTTTAATTTAGTTAAACTGGTGTATTTGAATGTAAAAATCGTTCAGTTTTTGGTGAATTTATTGAAAGTGAGGTTTATCGAAACTACCTAAGCGGTACAAAACCCAGTAATGTATCAGCATCGGTGTAGCTGTTTATCTATATACGATAATAAACTAATAAAGGCCACTAGAGAAATAAATTACTCTAATTAATTACTAGTATATTAAATGTGAGTATATTTTGTATGGATGGGCTGTTGTATTGCGTGCGAGACTTTCAACGCAAAAACCGGTAACCGATGTTGTGGCTGTAGGGCAACATACTTGTAAAAATTACACTAAAACCACAAAATAA